>CM076572.1:964521821-964752039 GCA_034641835.2 Pinus albicaulis
ATATATATTGGGAACAACAAACTTTGATCATATTATAATTCACTTATCGGCAATAGCCTATTACAACGCTCCTTAACATGAGAATTAACTGAACATATTACAAAGAAATCCTATCCAATGGATTAGAACACATCGATATAGAGAGATAGAGAATGAAACAACATGAACATAGCTTTCCTACGACTCCTGTTCTCTCATTCCTCCTATACCAACCTCCTTTCTCCGTTGTCTGGCTGCTTATTTGTTCTGCTGCCATCGCAACTGACAGTTCTTCCTTTCTTCTCGCTCGACTATCTTCTGCTTCTCTCTGTTCAGTGGGAGTTCTACTGCTTGTCTCCTACCACGTTCTTCTACCATCTGTGCTAGCTCCCGCAACATCTGTGCCACTTGTTCTTCACCCCTTCGCAACCTTGACAACTTTCTACCTACTGTGGTTGCATCTCGCCACGTACTATCCGCAACTCAAAACTGTTTTATTTCAAAACAAGGGTCCCAACAGGCCCTGACCACACCCTGTTTACTTGCCCCGAGTCAATCGCTTTTCACAGTCTCTATTTCCATCGGTCCGCTCGGCCCTGTGTTTTGCTCTGCTTGTCCCCTTTCTCCTGACTCTCCAAACAAGGGCCCCAATTTTGGGACATGTGTTAGAGTTGATGCCTTGAGTTCCTGAAAGGTTGTCAGGGTGTGATTCCATCATTGCATGAGCGATTCAATTTGTGTTGTGACCTACGTGATCGCTTCCTCCCCTAAAACAACTGGCAGTCTACCGAAAATGTTTTGGATTTTCGTATCGGCCTTGGAGACCAGTCACTGCATTGTTTGGGCACTGGTTTTTTTTGGCTGTCTCAGTTCCTGGAGGGCTTGCTTGTTGCAGTTGAGTTTTCTTCAATATTCTGTACCTGGACCTCCAAAGCGTTCGCTTGATCATATAGTTGATTGAGTCCAGTAGGGTATATGGCCTCTTGGATCTCCCTTGATACTTTTTGCAGTTGTAATGAAACCGGTTGAGACTTCAGTGTGAGCGAGGTCGAACATTCCTGTAAACCCTATTGGCCACCTATAAAATTTGTTCTATCAAAAGGTGGCCAAAACATTGTGGGAGCCTTCAAGAAACATTTTTTATGCACAAATGTTATCTCTTGAAGCCTCTTGAAGGCATCATCTCCTCTGTTTCAAATTTGTTCATTACTGTTCCCATTTCAGAGCCCAGAAAATACTGTTGATTTCAAAGAGAAAGACTGCTGCAAAAAATCCATTTTCCTTTTCCTTCCATCTCAGAACTAACCTTCATTTTGCTTCCTCTTTCTGCATAAAATTCCTCATCTTTCCTTTGTTCCATTTCCTCCTTCATAAAAATCCACCTTGCATAGTTAAAAACTCCTTTGTAAACTATGTCAAAACTCTCAAAACCCTTGAAAACATTGAAAACTTCATAAGAAAATACATATTTTGGTGTAAAGTTTTAAAGCCCCCTTGGGCTAAGTCTTTAGTTGTTTTCACTCCATACGCCTTGGTGCTAGAACCAAGCACTAGCCTTCTAAGTGCTTATCATGTTGTCTGATGGCGATTATCCCCTCCTCTTTAACCCCCAGTCACATGACTCTCCATATAACCCAAGGCCCTGCAGTCGGGCACCAAGTCGCATTGTAAGTTAATATTTTAAACCTTCATCTATATAAATTTATCGGTTTTATTATATTATAAACTTTCCGCCGGTGCAATTTTTCAATCAATCTCCACCGTTGATCTGATCCACAGATCGACGGCGCGCAATCCATCGCCTGGTGGTCCCTGCCATCCACTCACCATCGCAAAAACCAGTGGTATCCATCGCACCGCTTTGAGAGTGGGGCGGTTTTTTTTTTTTTCTAGCGATTCCATACACCGACTGACGCGTGGCCTTGCCACTGTTCACAAAACTGCCGTTCATCGCGCATTAAAGTTCGGACGTGGAGTGGGCGCGATATTGATGTGCGTCGTCCGATCTGAGGCCGCTCATCGGATGGTGATCGCTCGCCAAAGAAGCCCGACAGTTAACCAGGATACGGCGCAGTAATTAAATCATCTCCGCCATCGATCTAATCTGCAGATCGATGGCCCACAATTCATCGCCCTGTTTCCTTCACTTTGAATTTCCACCCTCGCTCCCGACCGTCGATCTTTGCGTGATCGACGGCTCAGATTTAAATTCTTCTTCTGCCTTCCCTTTGAATTCCTCTGATCACCTCCACATGCCTTCTGAAGAAGTAAACCTACACTTGCAGGATTTTATAACATTTGTCTGTATTTTTGCAGGATTTAATGGTTTTTCCGCCATGCTGAAGAAAATTCGCAGGCTGAGGGTGACGATCCTCCTGCCTTCGATTCACCAGAGAAATCATTCTCAGGGTTTAAAATTCACGTTTTATCAATGATTCATGAGGCATTGATGCCATTCGATCCCTGTACATCCCTGCGCACCAAAAAACACAGTTAATCAAGCACAGTTAGAGAGTATCAATATCGAAGACAGAACGAACCAGAACAGGAGATTGAAGACCTAAAACACAGATCTCAAGTAAATTAAAGGTGTTTTAGGAGAAGATGAAGACATCTGTCGAGCCGAGAAAGCCTCCACTGCCACAAGAAGAGGCCAATCGAAATGTCTCCAACTCCTATAAACACCTGCAGTTTCACAAGAATCAAAGAAGTTTTAATCACTACCAGAACAAGAGGTGTTTCCTAAAGACAGCTGAACAATTAATGCAAATCAAAGATCTTATCCCTAAATTGTCGGCAAAACTATTTTTAAAGATTAAGAACAGCCTAGAAGCAGATCTTTTTCGATCATTAGGCCTCGAAAGGCATAAACAGAGTTATGAAGGAGAAGTAGAAATGATTACAATCCCGCATTATGCCTTGCCTGGTTCCCAAAGGCCAGGAATTGCATTGATTACATAATTAATGATACTTGAACCCTGGGAAATCCTCCCACCCCCTCATTCTTCTATAAATACTTCTGTAGAAGATGAGCAAATGTTGGTCTCTGGAAATTGAATGCATGTAATTGTTTCTGAAGCTATTGATGCCATGTGTGCAACTTGAAGATACATAAGCTGATATGAGAAGTTTGAAGTTGTAGAGACCCACCAGGCTTACTGATTGTAACTGGTTTGAAACAACAAATACAAGCTGCTGATTTATGGGATCCTGATTTATGTCAATGGTGATGTGTTCCTCACTGTCAATTGTTATTTTTTTAATGTTTTCACTCTGTCCACTTTCTCTGATAAAGAGCAGCAAACATAGAGCTGGGATTTACTCTCAACAGTACCCTACTCTTACTGAAAGCTTTATTTTATATGTTTTATTCATTCGAACATTCCCTTTGAAGAGTATATTAAAACAGGTTGGTTTAAAAGCACTTGCCTGATCTAGATTTCTCTTTAAAATGAGTATTTTCTGTGTTTTCCTTTAGAGTATATTAAAGCAGGTTGGTTTAAAGGCACTTGCCTGATCTAGATTGCTCTTTGTGATTATCATATGTGTTTTACTCTATAATATGCTGAAAGCGGGATAGTTTAGAAGCACTTACCTGATCTTAAGCTATTCGAACTGTTTTTAAATGTTTTCTAACTGAAAGTACTTCAATGCAGGCTGGTTTAAAAGCACTTACCTTATCTTAGAATACTTTTATGTTTTTCCTTAAGTACATGCCAAAGCAAGATAGTTTGAAAGTACTTACTTGATCTTAGGCTGTTCGTTGTTCTTCATTTGTTTTTCTCTCTATTTCCTATCTGTTTCATTCCATAAAATCAACTTAAGAGACCCTTTGACATAAGTGACTTGCCCCATTGATTCTTCGTGAAACTTTTTGTTCAATTAAAATCCTCCTATGACTCCATAGCCCAATGGGTTAAAACTATCTTTGCCTTTTCTGTCAGCCGAATCATTCCTTCACTTGCAGACATATTCACCCTTTATTTTGAACTGCCCTTACCTTCATCATGTCTTTGTCCAACCAAAAACAAACAAACAAAACCCATGCTCTTCATAACTAGTCTAAAATCACATTTCAGGCTTTAAAGATCACATCTTTAAACTCATTCATAGAGAGATCCCTCTCTGGATTCAGGAGGGCTATATCCTTGAATCCCAAAGTGGTTTGATGTTGTCTTATCTTTTGGTTTTTTTCAATGGCCAAAACATAGGAACCCCAACATAATGGTGACTCCACTGGGTAACTAAATTGAATTTTCACCTTAGGTTCCCTTAAACGCTTCATAAAACCTTGTGAGTAGAAAGTAGCCTTTTCAAACACTACCAAAGAATGGTAATCATGATGAAACTTGTTTGAGTCGGTGACAAACTAGGAAAACCCTAGGATTCTCATAAGACTTTATCTAACCTTGAAAAATCAGCTAGCTTAGCCATAAGAGTAGATTGTCTTTGTCTCATAACCGTAGCTAAGTTTTGAAACAGAGTTAGCATATTCTTAACAACCACTAGAACTTAAAAAATCCCAAAATAGTTCACATTGATATTCAATAAAACATGGTAATGGACCATAACACCTTTTACCTCCAAAAGAGCTAAAAACTTCCACTTGGCGACTCCACAACCCTGCAGACCTTAAGACTCCACTGGGAGGACCCATAATCATTATAAAACCATTCAAACTCAGTAAGAGGGCTTTAGGATTAAATTTATCTTAGCAAAAGATCAGTTAAACAGCTCACAGATTGTCATATTTGGTTAACACTTTTCTTGTTTAGTTAGGTCTAAAAAACATAGCATAGTGGCTTCTAGAAAGACTCACACTAGAGCCTATCCTGACCCTGATCCACCTAAGATAGTTAAAAATCCAGAAAGTATCCTTAGGAAGTCTCCTAGGATTAAATTATCAATTGTTTTCGGATCACACTTAAGAGCTAATTCAGTTCCTGAAAATATTTCAGCTCTACCACAATCACAAGCTAACTTAGTGAATCCCTTTAGAACTAGGTCTCTTGATGATTTAGATCATTTAGATTCTGAGTATTCTGTTTCATCTCCTGAAACAAGTGAAAATCCTAGTAGCAGAGAAGCAACACCTCCTGATTCACATTTCCTTCACAACTTAGGTGTCTCTCATCCAAGATCAGCCCAGCAATCTATTCCTGGTCCATCCATTTCTACTCACCCTACATCATTTGTTCAAACCACTCCACTTCAGCCCACTTTCCTTCCTGCTAATCCACCTCTTGTAAATTCACCTCCACCACTTATCATGGCAGCATGGTATGCTCCCTTAGTCCTTCCTGTACCATTAGTCAATCTACCACAGGACTATCAGTCCAAAATTCCATTATATGATGCTAGCAATGCTACAACTACATCACAACATATGGATAAAATGAATAACTACTTTGACCGAAATGAAATTGATGATGATTCTGTCAAGCTTAGATTATTTTCTCAAATCTTAGGAGGGGAAGTCAGAATATGGTTTAAAGGCTTAACCCCTCATAGTATCAATGATCTCCAAGCCTTCCATCAGACATTCTTAAACAAATGGGAAGTAAAGAAAAACCCTCTCTAAGTCCTTTCGGATTACAAGAACCTCCATAGAGACACGGGGGAAACTGTACAAGCTTATTGTACCAGATTTAATAGTGTATATAATGCACTTTACCCAGATCTGAAACCTCCACAAGGTTGAATGTTAAACGAATTTCCTGAAGGTTTTGACCCTGAGATGGCCTATCAGCTGAGAGAGAGAGATCCTGCAACTCTTGAAGAAATGCAAGAAGGTGCTCTTGCTGTAGAAGTAAACCTCATGGAGAAGAGAGCGAGAATGAAAAATGAAAAGAGAGTGTCCTTTAGAGAGGAATCTACACCTTCTACTTCCAACTCAAAAATGGAGAGAATGATGGAGGAAATAATGAAGAAAATGAGCATTCTCGAGAGAGCACAAGCCAGTCAAAACCAAACTGATCCTCAAAACAAAAACCAGAATCAGAATTTTAGAAGGAAACAACCTCCAAACAGACCTAGGGAAGATGATCAACAGATCACTCCTCCCTTTCATCAAAACGATATAAGTGAGGTTGAGGAAATAGATGAGATAATAGAGGAAGATGATATCAACATGCTGTGGGTAGATAATGATGACGTTGAGATTCATTATGATAGAAAATAAGGTCTTCATACCTCTTATGATGACAACAGAGATGATGATAAAAGTTATTTTCAAGACATGGAAAATGTTATCATAGAGTATCAAAAAGAATATGACCTTAGAAGAAAAAACAGTCAACAAACTCCCAACCCCAAAACCTCTAACAAGTCTTCACAAAACAACACTACAACCAAGCCGAAAATTGTCAAACAAAAGGATAAAACAGTGGCTGTGAATTCTGATAAAGGTAGAGAGAAAGGCACTCAAAACAATGAAAAACATAGTGCAGACATTAGTAGTACAACCACTTCAGCTAGTACTCCTGTTAAGACCATTTTTTCAAATACGAATAAAAAAAATCAACAAGCTGATGTTGCTGATAGATTGGAAGCTAGTAAGGCTCAGACAAGTTATTCAAAGAAACAAATTCCTTTCACCCTAGAGCATGAAATTTCAAAGATCAAAATCTCTATTCCCTTGACTGAGTTAGCTGCCCAGAATGTATATAGGACCCAAATTTTGAAGGCTTTAAATATTGAGGATAATAATGATACAGTCAATCTTAATGATGACTAGCCAGAGCTCATTTTTGGTCCTAAGATTGGAGGTATATATCAAGAAGGACATGTTCCTCCCTTTTATGTGAGTTTGAATGTTCATGAAAAAATCATGAATAATGCTATACATGACTTTGGAGCCTCGCACAACCTTATGCCAAAGGTAATAATGGAAAGGCTAGGACTATAAATAACCAGACCTTAAAAGGATTTATATTTTTTTGATTCTAGCAGAGTGAAGTGCCTTGCCCTAATCAAAGACCTTTGTGTGAGTTTGACCCAAATCCCAACCAAGTGCATGGTTATGGATGTTGTGGTGGCTGATGTGCCTCCGAAGTATGGCATGTTGTTGTCAAGATCATGGGGTGCCAAGCTGCAAGGTAAAATACAGATGGATGGGACATATGCCACTATACCTATCTTTAGCCAGGTTAGAAGACTATACAGAGAGGCACACATGAGATTCATAGTCAATAGCTCAGAAAAGCCTGAAAATTCCCCCATTCATTCTGTCCATATAGACCTGGATTCATTTATCTTTTACAATAATGAATCCACAAAGGAGTCAGAGCTAGAACACAGCGACTCAGATAACCAATTAGGGGCCCCTAATCTAGAAATGATGGAAGTTCTAGATATGGAAGAAAATGAGAGAGAAACTTCTGAACAGTGCGTTGAAAAAACAAACCAGAGTGAAAAAAGCCAAGATGGAAAACAACAGACTAACTCTCGTGCTCAGCTCCATGAAAATCTTGAGGAACGAGACCCAACACAACATGTTGCGTATCCCAGAATAAAACATAATGATGAACAAGGAAATAGGGATTAAAACGATGTTAGCCCTACAAGCAATCCCTTATGGTGCATGAAATTTGACGGGTCTTGCACTAAAAAGAGTGTGGGAGTTGGGGTATGGTTGGTCGACACTGAAAACAATTACTCTGAAAGGCATGATTTTAGGCTAGATTTCAAATGCACTAACAACATCACAGAGTATGAGGTTCTCATCCTAGGATTGTGTCTATTGAAAGAACTGGGAGCGAAGAAGACAATTGTTCGAGGAGACTCAGAATTAGTCATCAAACAACTAAATGGAGAGTATGTCGTTAAGCATCCTAGACTAAGGGTATACCGAAATAATGCAATAGATTTCTTGAACACATTTACAAAATATGAGCTCGCGTTTGTCCCAAGGAGTCAAAACATAATTGCAAACGGGCTGGCCTGCGCTGCTAGTTCATGTCAAGAATCACTTGGTGATAAAAAAATCATCATTCAAACAAAATGTAGACCTGTAGTGCCAGATAATGAAAAATATTGGCAGGTCTTTGAGGGCGACAAGAAGATAGAGAATTTCCTACTTGCCAGGAACGAATTTGAGTTATCTGATTCACATTATAAATCTGACGAAAATTGCCTCAACAAAGAGTCCCCTGAGGGAGATAAAATATCCAGTTTCGTAAAAATCAACATGTTAACTAAAAAACTTGGAACTCATACTAAAGAGTACGAGGACGCATAAAATGAAGACACAGAGGTATTTCCGTCAAAGGACAAGAACATACCTAGGGGGTTAGCACCTTTAGAAGACCTGTTTGATTTTAATGACGTAGCAAAGAAACCCACTATAGAATACAGAGAGTCTGATGTCGAGGAGTGTAACATAGGCATAGAGGATAAGCCTAAAATGATTAAATTAGCTAGGTCCTTGCCTGCAGACATGAAAAAGAAATACATCGACCTATTTAAAGATTTTGTTGATGTGTTTGCCTGTAGCTATGAAGACTTAAAGGCCTACGATACAGAAATCATCCAGCACAAGATCTAATTGAAAGAAAACCAAAAACCCTTTAGTCAAAAACTGCGTCGATTAGTCCAATACAACTGTCTTTAGTAGAAAAGGAAATAAAGAAAATGTATGAGGCAGGAATCACAGTGCCTGTGAGGTTTTCAGATTGGGTTTCTAACCTTTTAGTTGTGAGGAAAAAGATAGGAGAAATCATATTGTGCATTGATTTCAGAAACCTTAACAAAGCCTCCCTAAAGGACAATTACCCTTTAACCAAAATGGAACACATCCTACAAAGGGTAGTTGGTTCAAAGAGGATTTCTCTGTTAGATGGTTTTTCAGGGTATAACCAAGTTTTAGTACTCCCAGAAGACCAACTCAAGACAAATTTCACAACTCCTTGGGGCACTTTCATGTATGTGAAAATTCCTTTTGGATTAATGAATGTTGGGGCCACTTTCCAAAGGGCCATGGAATTTGCATTTTCAGAGGAGATAGGGCACTTCATTGTAATTTACCTTGATGACATAACAGTTTATTCCAAATCTAATGAAGAACACCTTAAACATCTAAGAAAGATCCTTGAAAAGTGCAGAAGGTTTGGATTATCTTTAAATCCCAAAAAGATAGTGTTTGGCCTACAAGAAGGTAAAATCCTTGGCCATATATTATCAGAAGAAGGGATTAAAATATATCCAAAAAGAGTTGAAGGAATACTACTGATTTGCCAACGAAGGAACATAAAATAATTATAGTCCTTTATTGGAAAGATTAACTTCTTGAGGAGGTTTATTCCCAACTTAGCGGAGCTCCTTAGAAACATGAATAATATGCTCAAGAAAGAAGTAGGATTGAAATGGACTGTAGAAGCCAAAATATCCTTTGAATTAGTAAAACATGCACTCACCCGGGCAATCAACCTTGAATTTTCGAAGGATTTACTTATTTTTTCCTTTGCCTCAAAGCATACCGTGGCTGCAGTCTTGTTGCAGAAAAACCCAGAGGGACAGAAACAACCTATTTCTTTTTTCAGCAAGGCTTTAAGGGATGCACCCTTGAAATATAACATAATGGAAAAATAGGCCTATGCTTTAGTAAAGGCCTTAAAGGACTTCAGGGTGTATATTCTGGATTCCCACATCACTGCCTATGTGCCTAATATAGTGGTAAAAGAAATTTTGTCACAAGACCCAGATGGAAAGAGGGGAAAATGGATTGCTGCAATATTAGAGTATGATTTGGAAATCAAACCCACAAAACTCATTAAAGGTCAAGGCTTAGCTCAATTAATGGCCGAATCTAATGTACAAGCCCTTGACATTAACATGGTAGATGCCTTTGATGAACAGGAAGAATTACCTACTCCCACTATCGAAGAGCGGTTTCAAATCTCACCTTGGTACACTGACATCTTGTATGTGCTTACAAATATTAATGCTCCTCTTGATTAATAAAAAAAAAAGGAAAGGTTTTTAAAGGTGAAAGCTAGGAACTATTGCATTTTAAATGAAGGTTTATATTGGAAAAATACTAATGATGTATTCCTTAAATGTTTGCCTGAAGTTGATGCAGAGAGGATCAAGCATGAATTCCATGAAGGAGAATGTGGAGGTCATCTCTACTGGAAAACCACAGCCAATAAAATCCTTAGAGCTAGCTATTACTGGCCCACCCTCTTTCAAGATGTCCATAAAATGATAGTTGCCTGTCACAAATGCCAAATTTTTGAAGGCAAAAGAAAACTCCTCCTTTTACCATTACAACCTATCACTGTTGAAGCTCCTTTTCAACAATGGGGCCTAGATTTCATAGGACAAATCCATCCTGTTTCATCTTCCCAACACAAATGGATTCTCACAGCCACTGAATACTTCACCAAATGGATAGAGGCTATACCTTCTAGGAATGCCACAGATTCTGTCATTATAAAATTTCTTGAAGATCATATCCTGTCTAGATTTGCCTGTCCTAGGAAGATTATTACTGATAATGCTGCTGCTTTTGGTTCTAGAAAGATGATTTATTTTTGTCACAGGTATCACATTACACTTGTTCATTCTACTGCTTACTACTCTCAAGGTAATGGGCTAGCAGAATCATCAAATAAAAGTTTGGTGACCATCATCAAGAAGTTACTTGAAGAAAATATAAAATCATGGAATAACAAGTTGGTGCATGCTTTGTGGGCAGACAGATTGACCACAAAGAAGTCCATTGGAATGTCCCCTTACCAGCTTATTTATGGATTAGATGCAGTGTTTCCTACCAGCCTGGGTGTAACAGTGATAAAATTGATCCAAGAAATACAGTCAGAAGAAGACAGTATGGTAAGGAGGATCAATCAGACTATACATATCCAACAGACAAGGGAAGAAGTCTACAATAGAGCTCAAAGGGTGCAAGAGATCATAAAGAATTTTTTTGACAAGAGAACAAAGTCTTGTGATTTCAATATTGGAGACAAGGTACTCAGGTGGGACTGCAGAAGAGAAGATAAGGGTAAACATGGAAAATTTGATAGTTTGTGGTGAGGTCCTTACATGATTTATTCCACCATCGGTCCAAATGCCTTTTTTCTACAAGAGTTAGATGGCACAGATCTGTTTGCGGGTCCTGTCAATGGAAGGATCCTCAAGCATTACTACTGCTAAGTTCAATTTTAAAATCTTTCATTTCCATTGTAAATACCATTTCTTTGTTCAGTTTTATAAAGAAAAAATACAAAAATAATAAAAGATAGAAAAGAGGGCAGATTGTAAAAAAAAGAAAGGTATAGCCCCATACCAAAAAAGAGAAATAAATTTTGAAAGTGTGCAAGCTTAAATGCCTCTCCTGAAAAACACACTCCTAGTTAGTCAAACATCCTAATCTTGACTAATTATTTTTAAATTTACTGCTGATAGGATAGTGAATTCGATTTGCCAAAGTATTTAATCTTTGCTTATCAGTAGATAGATTAGGCTAGAAATGAAAGGTTCAAACATGCTCAAAACCTAAACCTAAGTTTCCATGAGAAATGAATCAAATCTGTTTATTTCTTGAGTCAAGAAAGAAGGTGAATAACTAGTTCTAATCAACTCAAAATATGAACTAGTTGACAAAGGAAAGGCTGCTCAAATAAAAGGAAAAAACAGAGCTATAAAAGGATGAAGGAAGTTATTTAAACTTTCAGATCTTAAGCCTTCTATTTTGTTTTAAGTTTTCTTCAAAATAAATGTCTATGTGCAGCTTGTTTTTATGCCATAGATCACATCAAGTCAAACAACTTAATCTTGACTTGACTGTTTTTAAATTTCTGTCGTAGAATTTAGTGAATAAAATCTATTGGACAGTTTAATCTCAACAGATGGTAGATTAGGTAGAGAAACATATGGACTCAACTGTTTAATCTGAGTCCATGGAGAAATAAGGAGTAGAAATAGATTAGATTTCCTGTTTTGAAAAAGAATAAAATGATGTAACAGAGTTTTCCAATCCAAGTGCACTGTAATGAAGAAAAAATGTTAGATCAACAGCATTGGGTAGGTAGAAAGCTTGTTGAACGAAGATCCATTGTTTTTCATGGTTGCTAACATGTTTTCAGAGCAGAGTAAGATCATTCTAGCAAAGAAGGCAACCCAATGGATGAGGCACAGGTCAGCCTCCCAGAGAATGCAAGTCTAAGTTCTTGATGCCTTCAGGAAGGCACCATCCCCAAGTGGAGCCACTGTTGGCCACCTATAAAATTTGTTGTATCAAAAGGTGGCAAAAACATTGTTGGAGCCTTCCCATTTCAGAGCCCAGAAAATACTGTTGATTTCAAAGAGAAAGACCGCGCCAAAAAATCCATTTTCCTTTTCCCTCCATCTCAGAACTAACCTTCATTTTGCTTCCTCTTTCTGCATAAAATTCCTCATCTTTCCTTTGTTCCATTTCCTCCTTCATAAAAATCCACCTTGCATAGTTTAAAACTCCTTTGTAAACTATGTCGAAACTCTCAAAACCCTTGAAAAACATTGAAAACTTCATAAGAAAATACATCTTTTGGTGTAAAGGTTTAAGCCCCCTTGGGTTAAGTCTTTAGTTGTTTTTGCTCCATATGCCTTGGTGCTAGAACCAAGCGCTGGCCTTCTAAGTGATTATCGCTTTGTCAGATTGCGATTAGCCCCTCCTCTTTAACCCCCGGTCACATGACTCTCCATATAACCCAAGGCCCCGCAATCGGGCGCTAAGCCGCATTGTAAGTTAATATTTTAAACCTTCATCTATATAAATTTGTCAGTTTTTATATTATAAAATTTTTGCCAGTGCAATTTTTTAGTCAATCTCCACCGTCGATCTAATCCACAGATCGACGGCGCGCAATCCATTGCCCGGTGGTCCCCACCATCCACTCACTGTCGCAAAAACCACGCGGTATCCATCGCACCGCTTTTGAGAGCGGGGCAGTTTTTTTTATTTTGCAGCGATTCCATACACCGGCTGACACGTGGCTTCGCCACTGTTCACAAAACCGCCGGCCATCACGTGACAAAGTTCTGATGTGAGGTGTGATATTGATGTGCGCCGTCCGATCCAGGCCGCCGATCGGATGGTGATCGTCGCCAAAGAAGCTCCGATAGGTTAACCGTAGATACGATGTAAAGCCACAAAGTATTTTCCACCGCCGGACCGACCTACGATCGACTTTCGGCCACAATTGATGGCCCCCATTCCTTCACTTTGACTTTCCACCCTCGCCTCCTCAACTCCACGATCTTTGCACCATCAACGACTCGTACTTAAATTCTTCTTCCGCATTCCCTTTATTCCTTCCGATCAATCCTACCGTTGGTTGGCGCCATCCAACGACCATGCTCCTCCATGTGCCTTCCGAAGTAGTCATCCTATACATGCAAGGATTTTATAACATTTGTTTGTATTTGTAGGATTTAATGGCTTTTTTCCCGCCACGCCCGAAGAAAATTCACAGCCGAGGGTGATCATCCTCCTACCTTCGATTCACTGTGAGAAATTATTCGTGTGGTTTAAAATTCACGTTTATCAATGATTCATGAGGAATTGATTCCATTCGGACCCCGTACAACCCCGTGCACCAAAAAACACTAATCAAGCGCGCTCGTAGAGTATCAATATCAACACGTAACTAACTGCAATAGAGATTGAAGACCTAAAACATAGATCTCAAGTAAATTAAAGGTGTTTTAGGAGAAGATGAAGACATCTATCGAGCCAAGAAAGCCTCCACCACCATAAGCAGAGGCCAATCGAACTCTCTTCAACTCCTATAGACACTTGCAGTTTCACAGGAATCAAAGAAGTTTTAATCACTACCAGAACAAGAGGTGTTGCCTAAAGACAGCTGAACAATTAATGCAAATCAAATATCTTATCCCTAAATTGTCGGCAAAACTATTTTTAAAGATTAAGAATAGCCCAGAAGCGGATATTTTTCGATCATTAGGCCTCGAAAAGTAGAAACAAAGTTATGAAGGAGAATTAGAAATGATTGCATTCCCACATTATGCCTTGCCTGGTTCCCAAAGGCCAGGAATTGCATTGATTACATAATTAATGATACTTGACCCCTGGGAAATCCTCCCACCCCCTCATTCTTCTATAAAAACTTCTGTAGAAGATGAGAAAATGTTGGTCTCTGGACATCTGAATGCATGTAATTGTTTCTGAAGCTATTGATGCCCTGTGTGCAACTTGAAGATACATAAGTTGATATGAGAAGTTTGAAGTTGTAGAGACCCACCGGGATTGCTGATTGTAACTGGTTTGAACATATGGGATCCTGATTTATGTCAATGGTGATGTGTTCCTCACTGTCAATTGTTATTTTCTATAATGTTTTCACTCTGTCCACTTTCTCTGGTAAAGAGCATCAAACATAGAGCTAGGATTTACTCTCAACAGTATCCTACTCTTACTGAAAGCTTTATTTTCTATGTTTTCTTCATTCCAACGTTCCATTTGAAGAGTATATTAAAGCAGGTTGGTTTACAAGCACTTGCTTGATCTAGATTGCTCTTTAAAATGAGTATTTTCTGTGTTTTCCTTTAGAGTATATTAAAGCAGGTTAGTTTAAAGGCACTTGCCTGATCTAGATTGCTCTTTGTGATTATCATATGTGTTTTCCTCTAGAATATGCTGAAAGAAGGATAGTTTAGAAGCACTTACCTGATCTTAAGATGTTCGAACTGTTTTTAAATGTTTTCTAACTGAAAGTACTTCAATGCAGGCTGGTTTAAAAGCAATTACTTGATCTCAGAATACTTTTATGTTTTTCCTTAAGTACATGCCAAAGCAAGATAGTTTGAAAGTACTTACTTGATCTTAGGCTGTTCACTGTTCTTCATTTGTTTTGCTCTATATTTCCTATCTATTTCATTCCATAAAATCAACTTAAGAGACCCTTTGACATAAGTGACTTGCCCCATTGATCCTTCTTGAAACTTGTTGTTCAATTAAAATCCTCCTATGACTCCATAACCCAATGGGTTAAAACTATCTTTTCCTTTTCTATTAGCCGAATCATTCCTTCACTTGTAGACATCTTCACCCTTTATTTTGAACTGCCCTCACCTTCATCATGTCTTTTTCCAACCAAAAAAAAAACAAAAAAAACCTATGCTCTTCATAACTAGCCTAAAATCACATTTCAGGCTTTAAAGATCACATCTTTAAACTCATTCATAGAGAGATCCCTCTCTGGATTCAGGAGGGCTAGATCCTTGAATCCTAAAGTGGTTTGATGTTGTCTTATCTTTTGGTTTTTTTCTATGGCCAAAACATAGGAACCCCAACATAATGGTGACTCCACTAGAGAACTCAATTGAATTTTCACCTTAGGTTTCCTTAAACGCTTCATAAAACCTTGTGAATAGAAAGTAGCCTTTTCAAGCACTACCAAAGAATGGTAATCATGATGAAACTTGTTTGAGTCAGTGACAAACTAGGAAAACCCTAGGATTCTCATAAGACTTTATCTAACCTTGAAAAATCAGCTAGCTTAGCCATAAGAGTAGACTGTCTTTGTCTCATAACCGTAGCTAAGTTTTGAAATCGAGTTAGCATATTATTAACAACCACTAGAACTTAAAAAATACAAAAAATAGTTCACATTGATATTCAATAAAACATGGTAGTGGACCATAACACCTTTTACCTCCAAAAGAGCTAAAAAATTCCACTTGGAGACTCCACAACCCTGCAGACCTTAAGACTCCACTGGGAGGACCCGTAATCATTATAAAACCATTCAAACTCAGTAAGAGGGCTTTAGGATTAAATTTCTCTTAGCAAAAGATCAGTTAAACCGCTCACAGATTGTCATATCTTGTTAACACTTTTCTTGTTTAGTTAGGTCTAAAAAACACAGCATAGTGGCTTCTAGAAAGACTCACACTAGAGCCTATCCTGACCCTGATCCACCTGAGATAGTTGAAAATCCAGAAAGTATCCTTAGGAGGTCTCCTAGGATTAAATTATCAACTGTTTTCAGATCACCCTTAAGAGCTAATTCAGTTCCTGAAAATCTTTCAGCTCTACAACAATCTCAATTTGACTTAGTGAATCCCTTTAGAACTAGGTCTCTTGGTGACTTAAGTCAGTTAGATTTTGAGTCTTCACTTTCATCTCCTGAAACAAGTGAAAATCCTGGTAGTAGAGAAACAACACCTATTGATTCACATTTCCTTCACAACTTAGGTCTCTCTCATCCAAGATCAGCTCAGCAATCTATTCCTGGCCCATCCATTTCTGCTCACCCTACATCCACTATTCAAACCACCCCACTTTAGCCCACTTTCCTTCATGTTAATCCACCTCTTGTAAATCCACCTCCACCACGTATCATGGCAGCATGGTATGCTCCCTTAGTCCTTCCTGTACCATTAGTCAATCTTCCACAGGACTATCAGTCCAAAATTCCATTATATGATGCTAGCAATGCTACAACTGCATCACAACATATGGATAAGATGAATGACTACTTTGACAGAAATGAAATTGATGATGATTCTATCAAGCTTAGATTATTTTCTCAAAGCTTAGGAGGGGAAGTCAGAAAATGGTTTAAAGGCTTAACCCCTCATAGTATCAATGATCTCCAAGCCTTCCATCAAACATTCTTAAACAAATGGGAAGTAAAGAAAAACCCTCTCCAAGTCCTTTCGGATTACAAGAACCTCCATAGAGACACGGGGGAAAGTGTACAAGCTTATTGTACCAGATTTAATAGTATATATAATGCACTTTCCCCAAATCTAAAACCTCCACAAGGCTCAACTTTAAACAAATTTCCTGAAGGTTTTGACCCTGAGATGGCCTATCAGTTGAGAGAGAGAGATCCTGTAACTCTTGAAGAAATGCAAAAAGGTGCTCTTGCTGTAGAAGTAAACTTGACGGAGAAGAGAGCGAGAATGAAAAATGAAAAAAGAGTGTCCTTTAGAGAGGAATATACACCCTCTACTTCCAACTCAAAAATGGAGAGAATGATGGAGGAAATGATGAAGAAAATGAGCATCCTTGAGAGATCACAAGCCATTCAAAACCAAACTGCTCCTCAAAACAAAAACCAGAACCAGAATCAGAATTTTAGAAGGAACCAACCTCCAAATAGACCTAGGGAAGATGATCAACAAATCACTCCTCCCTTTCATCAAAACTATATAAGTGAGGTTGAGGAAACAGATGAGATAACAGAGGAAGATGATATCAACATGCTGGGGGTAGATAATGATGACTTTGAGATTCATTATGATAGAAAACAAGGTCTTCATACCCCTTATGATGACAACAGAGATGATGATGAAAGTTATTTTCAAGACATGGAAAATGTCATCATAGAGTCTCAAAAATAATATGACCTTAGAAGAAAAACCAGTCAACAAACTCCCAACACCAAAACCTCTGAAAAATCTTCACAAAACAGCACTACAACCAAGCCTAAAATTTTCAAACAAAAGGATAAAACAGTGGCTGTGAATTCTGATAAAGGTAGAGAGAAAGGCACTCAAAACAATGAAAAACAAAGTGCGGACATTAGTAGTACTACCAGTTCAGCTAGTACTCCTGTTAAGACCATTTTGTCAAATACGAATAGAACAAATCAGCAAGCTAATGTTGCTGATAGATTGGCGGCTAGTAAGGCTGAGACAAGTTCTTCAAAGAAACAAATTCCTTTCAGCCTAGAGCAGGAAATTTCAAAGATCAGAATCTCGGTTCCCCTGACTGAGTTGGCTGCCCAGAATGTATATAGGACCCAAATTTTGAAGGCTTTAAATATTGAGGATAATAATGACACAGTCAGTCTTAATGATGACCATCCAGAGCTCATTTTTTGTCCTAAGATTGAAGGTATATATCAAGAGGGACCCGTTCCTCCCTTTCATGTGAGTTTGAATGTTCATGACAGAATCCTACATAATGTTATGCATGACTCTGGAGCCTCGCACAACCTTATGCCAAAGGTGATAATGGAAAGGCTAGGACTAGAAATAACCAGACCTTACAAGGATTTATATTCTTTTGATTCTAGCAGAGTGAAGTGCCTTGGCCTAATCAAATACCTTTGTGTGAGTTTGACCCAAATCCCAGCCAAGTGCATGGTGATGGATTTTGTGGTGGCTGATGTGCCTCCTAAGTATGGCATGTTGTTGTCAAGATCATGGGGTGCCAAGCTGCAAGGTACCATACAGATGGATGGGACATATGCCACTATCCTTGTCTTTAGCCAACTTAGAAGACTATACAGAGAGGCACACATGAGATTCATGGTCAGTAGCTCAGAAAAGCCTGAAAATTTCCCCATTTATTCTGTCCATACAAACCTGGATTCGTTTATCTTTTACAATAATGAATCCACAAAGGAGTCAGAGCCAAAACACAGTGACTCAGATAACTAGTTAGAGGCCCCTAATCTAGAAATGATGGCAGTCCTAGATATGGAAGAAAACGAGAGAGAAACTTTTGAACAGTGCATTGAAACAACAAACCAGAGTGAAAAAAGCCAAGATGGCAAACAACAGACTACCCCTCACACTCAACCCCATGAAAATCCTGAGGAACGAGACCCGGCACAACATGTTGCGGATCCCAGAATAGAACATAATGATGAACAAGGCAATAGGGATGAAAACGATGTTAGCCCTACAAGAAATCCCTTATGGTGCATGAACTTTGACGGGTCTTGCACTAAAAAGAGTGCGGGAGCTTTCAGGCTAAATTTCAAATGCACTAACAACATCACAGAGTATGAGGCTCTCATCCTAGGATTGCGTCTATTGAAAGAACTGGGAGCCAAGAAGATAATTGTTCAAGGAGACTCAGAATTAGTCATCAAACAACTAAATGGAGAGTATGTCGTTAAGCATCCTAGACTAAGGGTATACCGAAATAATTCCATAGATTTCCTGAACACGTTTACAAAATATGAGCTCATGTTTGTCCCAAGGAGTCAAAACATAATTGCAAACAGGCTGGCTTGCGCTGCTAGTTCATGTCAAGAATCACCTGGTGATAAACAGATCATCATTCAAACAAAATATAGACCTGCAATGCTAGATAATGAAAAATGTTGGCAGGTCTTTGAGGGCGACAAGCAGATAGAGAATTTCCTACTTGGCAGGAACGAATTTGAGTTATCTGATTCACATTCTAAATCCGACGAAAATTGCCTCAACAAAGAGTCCCCTGAGGGAGATAAACTATCTGGTTCCGTAAAAATCAACATGTTAACTAAAAAACTTGGAACTCATACTGAAGAGTACGAGGACGCAAAAAATGAAGACATAGAGGTATTGACGTCAAAGGACAAGAACATACCTAGGGGGTTAGCACCTTTAGAAGACCTGTTTGATTTTAACGACGTAGCAAAGAAACCCACTATAGAATACACAGAGTCTGATGTCGAGGAATGCAACATAGGCACATAGGATAACCCTAAAATGATTAAATTAGCTAGGTCCTTGCCAGCAGACATGAAAAATAAATACATCGACCTATTTAAAGAGTTTGTTGATGTGTTTTCCTGGAGCTATGAAGACTTAAAGGCCTACAATACAGAAATCATCCAGCACAAGATCCCATTGAAAGAAAACCAAAAACCCTTTAGGAAAAAACTGCGTCAAATTAATCCAATACAACTGCCTCTAGTAGAAAAGGAAATCAATAAAATGTATGAGGTAGGAATTATAGTGCCTGTGAGGTTTTCAGATTGGGTTTCTAACCTTATAGCTGTGAGGAAAAAGACAGGATAAATCACATTGTGCATTGATTTCGGAAACCTTAACAAAGCTTCCCTAAAGGAAAATTACCCTTTACCCAAAATGGAACACATCCTACAAAGGGTAGTTGGTTCAAAGAGGATTTCTCTGTTAGATGGTTTTTTAGGGTATAACCAAGTTTTAGTACTCCCATAAGACCAACTCAAGACAGCTTTCACCACTCCTTGGGGCAGTTTCATGTATGTGAAAATGCCTTTTGGATTAATGAATGTTGGGGCCACTTTCCAAAGGGCCATGGACATTGCATTTTCAGAGGAGATAGGGCACTTCATTGTAATTTACCTTGATGACATAACATTTTACTCCAAAATGGATGAAGAGCACCTTAAACATCTAAGAAAGGTCCTAGAAAAGTGCAGAACGTTTGGATTATCTTTAAATCCCGAAAAGACAGTGTTTGGCCTTCAAGAAGGTAAACTCCTCGGCCATATCATATCAGAAAAGGGGATTAAAATAGATCCAAAAAGAGTTAAGGGAATACTACAAATTAGCCAACCAAGGAACATAAAAGAATTACAGTCCTTTATTGGAAAGATTAACTTCTTGAGGAGGTTTATTCCCAACTTAGCAGAGCTCCTTAGAAACATGACTAATATGCTCAAGAAAGAAGTAGGAGTGAAGTGGACTGTAGAAGCCAAAAAATCCTTTGAATTGGTAAAACATGCACTCACCCGGGCACCTGTCCTAATCAGTCCTAACTTTTCAAAGGATTTCCTTATATTTTCCTTTGCCTCAGAGCATACTGTGGCTGCAGTCCTATTGCAGAAAAACCTAGAGGGACAGGAACAGCCTATTGCTTTTTTCAGCAAGGCTTTAAGGGATGCACCCTTGAAATATAACATAATGGAAAAATAGGCCTATGCTTTGGTAAAGGCCTTAAAGGACTTTAGGGTGTATATTCTGCATTCCCACATCATTGCCTATGTGCCTAATATAGTGGTAAAAGACATCTTGTCACAAGACCCAGATGGAAAGAGGGGCAAATGGATTGCTGCAATATTAGAGTATGATTTTGAAATCAAACCCACAAAACTCATTAAAGGTCAAGGCTTAGCTCAATTAATGGCTGAATCTAATCTACAAGCCCTTGAAATTAACATGGTAGATGCCTTGGATGAATAGGAAGAATTACCTGCTCCCACTATCAAAGAGCGGTTTCAAAGCTCACCTTGGTACATTGACATCTTGTATGTGCTTACAAATCTTAATGCTCCTCCTGATTTATCAAAAACAAAGGCAAGGTTTTTAAAGTTGAAAGCTAGGAACTATTGCATTTTAAATGAAGGTTTATATTGGAAAAATACTAATGGTTTATTGCTTAAATGTTTGCTTGAAGTTGATGCAGAGAGGATCAAGCATGAATTCCATGAAGGAGAATGTGGAGGTCATCTCTACTGGAAAACCACAGCCAATAAAATCCTTAGAGCTGGCTATTACTGGCCCACCCTCTTTCAAGATGTCCATAAAATGATAGTTGCCTGTCACAAATGCCAAATTTTTGAAGGCAAAAGAAAAATCCTCCCTTTACCATTACAACCTATCACTGTTGAAGCTCCTTTTCAACAATGGGGCCTAGATTTCATAGGAGAAATCCATCCTGCTTCATCTTCCCAACACAAATGGATTCTCACAGCCACTGACTACTTCACCAAATGGATAGAGGCCATACCTTCTAGGAATGCCATAGATTCTGTCATTATAAAATTTCTTGAAGATCATATCCTGTCTAGATTTGGCTGTCCTAGGAAGATTATTACTGATAATGCTGCTGCTTTTGGTTCCAGAAAGATCATTGATTTTTGTCATAGGTATCATATTACAATTGGTCATTCTACTGCTTACTACCCTCAAGGTAATGGGCTAGTAGAATCATCAAATAAAAGTTTGGTGACCATCATCAAGAATTTACTTGAAGAAAATAAAAAATCATGGAATAACAAGTTGGTGCTTATTTTGTGGGCAGACAGATTGACCACAAAGAAGTCCATTGGAATGTCCCCTTACCAGCTTGTTTATGGATTAGATGTAGTGTTTCCTACCAGCCTGGGTGTACCAGTGATAAAATTGATCCAAGAAATACAGTCAGAAGAAGACGGTATGGTAAGGAGGATCAATCAGACTATACATCTCCAACAGAAAAGGGAAGAAGTCTACAATAGAGCTCAAAAAGGTGTAAGAGAATATAAAGAAGTTGTTTGACAAGAGACCAAAAGCTTGTGACTTCAACATTGGAGACAAGGTACTCAAGTGGGACTCCAAAAGAGAAGATAAGGGTAAACATGGTAAATTTGACAGTTTGTGGCAAGGTCCTTACATGATTCAGTCCACCATTGGTCCAAACGCCTTTTTTCTGCAAGAGTTAGATGGCACAGATCTGTTTGGGGGTCTTGTCAATGGCAGGATGCTCAAGCATTACTACTACTGAGTTAAATTTTAAAAGCTTTCATTTCCATGGTAAATACCATTTATTTGTTCAGTTTTATAAAGAAATAACACAAAAAAAAAATATAGAAAAGAGGGCAGATTGTAAAAAACAATAAAGGTATAGCCCCATACCAAAAAAGAGAAACAAATCTGAAAGTGTGCAAGATCAAATGCCACTCCTGAAAAACACACTTCTAATTAGTCAAACAGCCTAATCTTGACTAATTAGTTTCAAATTTATTGCTGATAAGATAGTGAATTCGATTTGCCAAAGTGTTTAATCTTGGCTTATCAGTAGATAGATTAGGTTAGAAATGACAGGTTCAAACATGCTCAAAACCTGAACCTAATTTTCCATGAGAAATGACTCAAATCTGTTTATTTCTTGAGTCAAGAAAGAAGGTGAATAACTGGTTCTAATCAACTCAAAATCTGAACTAGTTGACAAAGGAAAGACTGCTCAAATAAAAGAAAAAAAAAGAAAAAAAAACAGAGTTGTAAAAAGATGAAGGAAGTACTTGAACTGTTAGATCTGAAGCCTTCCATTTTTGCTTTAATTTTTTTGCAAAATAAATGTCTATGTGCAACTTGTTTTTATGCCATAGATCACAACAAGTCAAATAGATTAATCTTGACTTGACTGTTTTTAAATTTTTGTTGTAGAATTTAGAGAATAAAATATGTTAGACTGTTTAATCCTAACAGATTAGTAGATTAGGTAGAGAATCATATGGACTCAACTGTTTAATCTAAGTTCATGGAGAAATAAGGAGTAGAAATAGATCAGATTTTGTGTTTTCAAAAAGAATAAAATGTTGTAACAGAATTTGCCAATCCAAGTGCACTCTAATGAAGAAAAAATGTTAGATCCGTAGGATTGGGTAGGTAGAAAGCTTGTTGAATGAAGATCCATTGTCTTTCATGGCTGCTAACATGTTTTCAGAGTAGAGTAAGATCATTCCAGCAAAGAAGACAACCTAATGGATGAGGCACAGGTTAGCCTCCCAGAGAATGCAAGTCTGAAGTTCTTGATGCCTTCAGGAAGGCACCATCCCCAAGTGGAGCCACTGTTGGCCACCTATAAAATTTGTTCTATCAAAAGGTGGCCAAAACATTGTTGGAGCCTTCAAGAAATAGTTTTTATGCACAAATGTTATCTCTTGAAGCCTCTTGAAGACATCATCTCCTCTGTTTCAAATTTTTTCATTACTGTTCCCATTTCAGAGCCTAGAAAATACTGTTGATTTCAAAGAGAAAGACTGCTGCAAAAAATTCCTTTTCTTTCCATCTCAGAACTAACCTTCATTTTTCTTCCTCTTTCTGCATAAAATTCCTCATCTTTCCTTTGTTCCATTTCCTCCTTCATAAAAATCCACCTTGCATAGTTTAAAACTCCGTTGTAAACTATGTCGAAACTCTCAGAACTAACCCTTGAAAAACATTGAAAACTTGATAAGAAAATACATATTTTGGTGTAAAGGTTTAAACCCCCTTGGGCTAAGTCTTTAGTTGTTTTCGCTCCATACGCCTTGGTGCTAGAACCAAGCGCTAGCCTTCTAAGTGCTTATCGCATTGTCCGATGGCGATTAGCCCCTCCTCTTTAACCCTCGGTCACATGACTCTCCATATAACCCAAGGCCCCGCAGTCGGGCGCCAAGGCGCATTGTAAGTTAATATTTTGAACGTTCATCTATATAAATTTATTAGTTTTTATTATATTATAAACTTTCCGCCGGTGCAATTTTTCAGTCAATCTCCACCGTCGATCTGATCCACAGATCGACGACGCGCAATCCATCCACCGGTGGTCCCCGCCATCCACTCATCGTCGCAAAACCAGGCAGTATCCATCGCACCGCTTTTGAGAGCGGGGCGGTTTTTTTTCATTTTGCAGCGATTCCATACACCGGCTGACACGTGGCCTCGCCACTGTTCACAAAACCGCCGTTCATCGCGCATTAAAGTTTGGACGTGGAGTGGGCGCGATATTGAAGAGTGACGTCCGATCTGAGGCCGCTCATCGGATGGTGATCGCTCGCCAAAGAAGCCCGACATTTAACCAGGATACGGCGCGGTCATTAAAGCATCTCCGTCGTCGATCTGATCTTTCTGATCGACGACCCACAATTCATCGCCTTGATTCCTTCGCTTTGACTTTCCGCCCTCGCTCTCAACCGTCGATCTTTGCGCGATCGACGGCTCAGATTTAAATTCTTCTTCCACCTTCCCTTTGAATTCCTCTGATCAATCTCGACCGTTGGATGATGCCATCCAATGGCCATGCTCCCTCCACGTGCCTTCTGAAGCAATAAACCTACACATGCAAGATTTTATAACATTTGTTTGTATTTTTGCAGGATTTAATGGTTTTTCCGCCATGCTGAAGAAAATTCACAGGCTGAGGGTGACGATCCTCCCGCCTTTGATTCACTAGAGAAATCATTCACAGGGTTTAAAATTCACGTTTTATCAATGATTCATGAGGCATTGATGCCATTCGATCCCTGTACAGCCCTGAGCACCAAAAAACACAGTTAATCAAGCGCCAGTCAGAGAGTATCAGTATCGAAGACAGAACGAACCAGAACAGGAGATTGAAGACCTAAAACACAGATCTCAAGTAAATTAAAGGTGTTTTAGGAGAATATGAAGACATATGTCGAGCCTAGAAAGCCTCCACCGCCACAAGCAGAGGCCAATCAAACTCTCTCCAACTCCTATATACACCTACAGTTTCACAGGAATCAAAGAAGTTTTAATCACTACCAGAATAAGAGGTGTTGCCTAAAGACAACTGAACAATTAATTAAAATCAAATATCTTATCTCTAAATTGTCGGCAAAACTATTTTTAAAGATTAAGAACATCCCAGAAGCGGATCTTTTTTGATAATTAGGCCTCGAAAGGCAGAAAAATAGTTATGAAGGAGAATTAGAAATGATTACATTCCCGCATTATGCCTTGCCTGGTTCCCAAAGGCCAAGAGTTGCATTGATTACATAATTAATGATACTTGACCCCTGGGAAATCCTCCCACCCCCTCATTCTTCTATAAATACTTCTGTAGAAGATGAGAAAATGTTGGTCTCTGGACATTTGAATGCATGTAATTGTTTCTGAAGCTATTGATGCCCTATGTGCAACTTGAAGATACATAAGCTGATATGAGAAGTTTGAAGTTGTAGAGACCCACCAGGCTTGCTGATTGTAACTGGTTTGAACATCAAATACAAGCTATTGATTTATGGGATCCTGATTTATGTCAATGGTGATGTGCTCCTCACTGTCAATTGTTATTTTCTTTAATGTTTTCACTCTGTCCACTCTCTCTGGTAAAGAGAAGCAAACATAGAGCTAGGATTTACTCTCAACAGTACCCTACTCTTACTGAAAGCTTTATTTTCTATGTTTTCTTCATTCGAACGTTCCCTTTGAAGAGTATATTAAAGCAATTTGGTTTACAAGCACTTGCCTGATCTAGATTGCTCTTTAAAATGAGTATTTTCCTTGTTTTCCTTTAGAGTATATTAAAGCAGGTTGGTTTAAAAGCACTTGCCTGATCTAGATTGCTCTTTGTGATTATCATATGTGTTTTCCTCTAGAATATGCTGAAAGCAGGATAGTTTAGAAGCACTTACCTGATCTTAAGCTGTTCGAACTATTTTTAAATGTTTTCTAACTGAAAGTACTTCAATGCAGGCTAGTTTAAAAGCACTTACCTGATCTCAGAATACTTTTATGTTCTTTCCTTAAGTACATGCCGAAGCAAGATAGTTTGAAAGTACTTACTTGATCTTAGGATGTTCACTGTTGTTCATTTGTTTTTCTCTCTATTTCCTATTTGTTTCATTCCATAAAATCAACTTAAGAGACCCGTTGACATAAGTGACTTTCCCCATTGATCCTTATTGAAACTTGTTGTTCAATTAAAATATTCCTATGACTCCATAGCCCAATGGGTTAAAACTATCTTTGCCTTTTCTGTCAGCCGAATCATTCCTTCACTTGTAGACATCCTCACCCTTTATTTTTAACTGCCCTTACCTTCATCATGTCTTTGTCCAACCAAAAACAAACAAACAAAACCCATGCTCTTAATAACTAGCCTAAAATCACATTTCAGGCTTTAAATATCACATCTTTAAACTCATTCATAGAGAGATCCCTCTCTGGATTCAGGAGGGCTAGATCCTTGAATCCCAAAGTGGTTTGATGTTGTCTTATCTTTTGGTTTTTGTCAATGGCCAAAAAATAGGAACCCCAACACATTGGAGAAGGTTTATTCAGCTTGTGTATCATCTACAACCATCTCCATCCAGTTCCTGAGTTCTTGGTGCTACTCGTACCACAACTACTAAATTTTTCCATTTTGTATATTTCAAGAAATCCTTCTAGGATTGTCTTGAGATTGTTTCCAGGGATTTAGAGCTTTTCTCCCCCTCTTATTTGAGCTATACATTTCCATATCCATGTATTGACATTATTTATGTATCAACGCCTCCTGTGAACTACGCATTCATAGCCTTAGGCTTTCTATATGTAGCAGTGTTCTTCATTTTCTTGTACATGTTCTATTGAGGCTTGCATTGCCTAGCTTGAGTGATCATTACCTCAAGAATTTGTATACATTTGCTGATATAAGATCAATTTGATGGATATTTGGATCTTCTCATGATTTATGTATTGATATAATGTTGCTACTCCAATATGTGTTTTTACATTGTTGCATCTCCAACTTTGGAACATCTTAAGATGTTCTTATTGTTGTAGAAATTCCCTATTTTGGGATATTACAGTGGTATCAAAGCATCATCTTGGCTCAGCCTGTGAGTTTCAGCCAAAGAAGATAGAAGAATATCAGAATGTTGGAGAGGATGAGTTTTGTCTCATCATTCTTCATATCTATGAAGAACCTCCCCAAGGAGGATAAGAAAAAGAAGAGGAAGTACCATGCACTTCCTATTCTCACTGGGAGGAAGACAATAAGCATGAGAGATACTTGGATCATTTGATTCTAAGTAAGTACCTTGTTGAGTAAAAATCTCAACCTAGAGCCTTCAAAGAGACTCTAGCTCTTCCACAGCTCATTCAGTTTAAGGAAGAGAGGAGGTCCTGCAACAAAAGAGGAACCAAAGGTAATAGGTTTCTATTGCCTACATATGATGGATCATCTACAACAAGAGCTTGGGCAAAGAAGCTTGAGGCATTCTTCCTACTACATCCAGTGGTAGAGAGAGAGGCAGTAGAAGTTGTAGTGCTGCACTTGGAGGGTGAAGCCAATGCTTGGTGGTTCAGCCACTTGAGCCATGCAAGGGTGAATAATTTTGTAGAGTTCACTCAAAGGTTGATTAGAACCTTTGATAGAGAAAGATCAGAGGAGAAAAATCCCACACCACCATGGGAGGAGACTTGTACCAACGCTGTCATAGCCTTGGAAGAGCAACCTTCTACATCTGTAAATGGGGTAGCCATTACATTGGGGGGAATAGCTCTTGCAGCCATACAAGGAGATCCCAAATTCCATCAAGGTATGAATGAAGTTCCACTTTCTATTTCAAAAAATATTTTAGAAGATTGTGGAAACTCATATTTAAATGACCAAGAATCAACACACATTGCTAATATAGAGCAACAAGATTGCACTGGCTGTGCAACATTGAAACATTCAAGGAATAAATAAACCATCATTCTCATGAGCCATTTTTGGATTTCATAACACACTTGAGGTTGGGGTTTGAAGATTTAGAGGGAAGGATGATAGAGAGTAGACATCTTGAGATGAGAAAAAATTTCTCCTTTCTAGATGACACTTTCTCAATGAGCACCTTTCAGCTCAAAGAGAGACTTCTACTTTCAGCAGATCCAAGACCTCATTGGTTTTGGAGGACTATTGATGAGAGGGATATCTCATGGAGAGATTTCATTGGAGGTGCACTTCAAAACATCATGGAGTGCAAAGTTCTTCAACAGTTTGAGGAGGTTCTTCCCTTCTCACACTTGGATCTTTATGGATTCAAGGGGGAGCAGATAGATGATGGAGGACATTTTAGGATGGATAACATCTCTCATGTTTGTGTTGGACACTTCTTAAGCCCTACACATCATGATGGGATGTTTTTCCCTACCACCTATTTGGGTCCCTATGGGATCAACTTGATCATTCAGAAGATTTCATTTCAATATCCCATGAAATGCAAAGACAGAAATCTGGTTTGGGAGGATGGTAGTCTTCATGGGAAGGGTGCCAAGATTGATAATGAAGGGAGACATCCACAAATGGATGAGTGGATGTGGATGAAGGGCAAGAGGCTGGTGAGCCACTTGCAAATATAAGATACCGGGCAGCAGGAGGCTTGGTTGCACTGGTTACTCTTGAAGGAGTTTGGCCATCACTTGGCATATGCTCTTTCTAAGGGTAAGTGGATGGGGAAGGTGTGGCAGGATGATTGCATCATTGAGCAACAAAGAGTATGGATGCATCATGTTGATGTGATCTTCATATCATTAATTATGTTTTCATCACATGAATTTTATGATGAAAGTATGATGAGGTAGCAAAAAATTTTGTTGCTTTGGTTGTTCTTGGGAGAGCAAGGGTAGATTTTCTCTCACACTTTGCATGATGTTGCAGGAGTAGGAGATGGAACTATCATGGTGCAAAGGGGCTACTCCTTGGCCTTAGATGATCAAGAGGTACTTCCACTTTGGGAGGGACTTCTTATATGTAGCAGCATTATGGGAGATGTATTTGACAAGGGGCATGTCAAAGAATGGAGCTATGAGTTGGCAAGAGTTTATTTGCATGGGCCAATAGTGCTGTCACTTGGGAGCTTGGGGTTATTAAGGGAATCTTCCCAAGATCACTTCACACTTGATGCACTTGGTGGACAAGGAGGATGTGAGAATGATGAAGTAGTGGATGGAAACATCTATTACATTGATATGACCTTCTTGGATTTCCAAGCATGAGAAGAGTGGTCTTCATGCAACACATGGTTTATTCCTCTTCATAAGAGTGTGCCATACCACTATGGAGGAATTATTCACATACATATGAATCATCTTACTCTCAACACATGGTAAGAATATTGTTTTTACATCCATGGATTGTCTAACACAATATTTGGATACTCTTACCATTCTTATTCAGTGCATTGCTCCACAAGGAAGCAAGCTTTTCATTGAGCTCCATGGTCAACATTGGGCCAAATTGTATGATGGAGACAACCATCTCTTATATGGCCTTGGTCAAGTGTTTTCTTTCATGTATGTTCCATTGATGTACCTAGCCATTTTCTATTTATCAGTAGATGTCATGACATACATAATTATCCATGTAACAAAAACAACTTGCCATGTGATTTTCTGAAGCAACAATTTGGAAAATTGCGCTGTCACTACTAGGAAAATTGTTGGTACCTTCTTGCACCACATGAAACTTCAAAATTTTCCTCATTTTGGTACTAATCATGATTTCATTTGCTGATATTGATCTCATATGTATTGGAAGCATGATTGGGAGAGAGACACCTGAGTTGGATGTGTCCTTTGGGAAAGAGGATTCCCACACTTTTTGCATTGCATGTTATAATGGGAGCATGAGAGGAGATATGGCCACCACAGCCAAACATTTGTTTCCTTTTGTTGAGGTGGGCCATGTGATTGATGGGATGCCATATGGTGATGATTTCCTATCCATCACATATGGGTTTATTTGGGCCAACTTTATTCACAACGTTGGAGGAGAGATCTTTGGAGATCTAGTCTTCATATCTCCACTTGAGGGAAATTATTTTGCAGCCCAGGATCAACATCTGCTCTACACTTATCATAAGTGGAGAGGAGGACAGTGTGGGGTAGGCTCCTATGTCTACCATGTTCATATTTTCAGCCCACCTACATTGCATGAGCTCAAGGTGGAGGAGCATTTTCAGGAGTTGCCATGTTGGGAGGTGACTCATTTTATATGGATGATTGCTTGGGGATGGAGGATCCACTTGGGGAAATATGTTTTCCCAATACTTTTCAGTCTCCATGCCTTGGGAGGCAACTTATCAGTTTTATCCTTGCAGTTTCTTGAGGACAAGCAACATTTGGGAGGGGAGGACTGTAATATTCCAAAATTTGCATGTAGCAAATTAGAATATTAAATTTTTCTGATTTCACTTAGGAGATGAATAATTGGGTAAGGAGGCCCATGCATAATAAAAAAATGAATAAAATCCATCATAGTATGAAAGGGGATCATCATTGGAGTTTGATTTCACACCCTCAAGTGTGAAAGAGGACATTTTCATGGAGACAAGGTCAAGTTTGACCGAGTCCACAACGCTGGGATAGGAGGTGGAGAACACTTTGATAGACAACACAGTATGAATGGGGAGAGGGTTATTTGGTGGAGGAAACCTTAATGAGTGGGACCCATGGATAGAGGGCTTTCACTTGTTTAAAAGGAGGGCAAGGCATCCATTGTTATGGATGATTTAGATTATTGATTTCATTGTCTGTTCAGACTTTGTGCATTCTCCTGCTGTTTAGCAGAGTTGCAGTGCTGCTTAGCACAAGGCATTCCTGTTTAGGAATTCCTTCTCCTTTCAAGAGAGGCCTCTTGAAGGAGCTTTCTCTTCATTTCTCCACATTCAGGCTTTAGGCCAACCATCCTCCTTCAGCTACAACACAGTTTCTGTTTAGAGTTGAGTTGTGTTGCAGGGTGTTGCAGTGGAGGTTACTGAACACCACTTCCTGTGCTTATTTTTCAGAAGAGGAAGTATTCTTTCATTTGGAGGATCAGTGAGGGATCATTTGAGCTGATTCCCATCATCTTTGGCATCAAGCCAACCATTTCCATGATCTATAGCGCAGTCCCTCTCATAGACTGCTTTATTTTCAGTGTGTATCTGCAGTGAGGGTTGCAGTGTTTGTTTGGAGGGAGAGATCTTTAGTGTTGGGATCAACCTTTCACTTGGAAGATCCATTGGAGAACGTATATTCAGCTTGTGTATCATCTATAGCCATCTCCATCCAGTTCTTGAGTTGCAGCTGCTACTCAGCCCTGCTACTTCGACATTTTTTTCCATTTTGTATATTTTAGCCAATCCTTCTAGGATTGAATTGATATTGTTTTTCAGGGGTTAGAGCTTTGCTACCCACATTATTTGAGCCATGCATTGCCATATCTATGTATTGATATTATTTCTGTAGTAGTGCCTCCTATAAACTACGCAGTCATAGCCTTGGGCTTTCTATATGTAGTAGTGTTCTTCATTTTCTTGTACATGTTCTATTGAGGCTTGCATTGCCTAGCTTGAGTGATCATTACCTCAAGGATTTGTATACATTTGCTGCTATAAGATCAATTTCATGGCTATTTGGATCTTCTCATGATTTATGTATTGCTATAAAGCTGCTACTCCAATATGTGTTTTTACATTGCTGCATCTCCAAATTTAGAATATCTTAAGATATTCTTATTGTTGTAGAAATTCCCTATTTTGGGATATTACATGGTACCACTCCCAAAACACTTTTCTTTACAATGGATTTGTACTCCTACACCATTGCATCAATGCATAGAGGTTTCTCTACTTCTTCCTCGAAAGAGGACGGATCAGTCTCTACAAACTCAACCATTATATCCATGTAGTTATTGTATTGTTCAGGTGACCCCCTCTGCCTTTGAAAATTTGAAGCAACTCCCACATTCTCCCTTGCATCCTGCACAAGTATTTCATCTTCCCTGGTTCTTTTTCTACCTTCTATGGATGGATCTGCTTGAGCAGATGTATCCACTCTCTATTCCTCAATTTTTGGATTCTCCACAACTTCCTGAGGCTCCTCCTTTGGAGATAAAAACTACTCTTCTGGTGGGATTTGAAGCTCCCTCTCAAGATATAACAAACTCGGGTTAAAAATCCATGTAATAAAGTTTAAAAAGGAAAAAAAATAAGACCAAGGTCATGGGACACGTATTCCAAGTTGAATGTTAGGAAAAGTATTCTAGTGGGTGTTCATTTGGTTTATTACGGCTAAGAGGAAATTGGAAAAGGAATTTGAAAAGGAAAAGAGGCATTGATTAGAATTTTATTTACGAAAATAAAGGAAAATAGGATAAAAGGAAGGTGAGAGGTCACATATTTTCATGAGAAGGAAATTGATAGAAAAATGAGGGAAAATGAAGAAATCATAGTCCTCAATGATAAAAAGTCTTATGAAGATCAGTTCATGGATTTTGAAAATGATATCTTAGAGCTCTCTCTCTATTCTCTTTCTCTCTCATACTCTTGCACACTTGGAGCACTCTGGAGGAAATAAGGAAAATGAGGGACAAGAAAGCAAAGGGAAGCAAAGATCAATAAAGGAAGAGTTGGATCAAGCTACTATAGTGGTATTACTTGGAGGTATCTAGTTGCATGTATGATTTACCTGCTAGTTTGGCATACATGGTACATGCATATGTGTATTTGGTTCTCTTGCTATCATTGGCATGGGTTTTTCTAGGTGTGACTATGGTTTTTAGACTTGGCTTTCCATTTCTGGATAACCATGGTGTGATGGGTTTCTTTTACTTATTTGAGCTAGATTTCTTAATGGTTTCAAAACTGAGTGGGGTGGTCTCAAGAAAATTCCCAAAGGCCTAGGAATCCCTTGAACAGTAAATGACGAGATACATGCTAAAGCCTGAGAGTGGATACTGGTAAATTCCTCACGGTTTAGGTGGAGAGATCCAAATTCATCCATGCTTGTTTAGGGCCTAGTGATCCCTGGACCATTTATGGTGGGATTGCGGTAAATCATGGTAGTGTATGTGTCTTGTTTAGGCTTAGGAATCCTTGACTAGTATATGGCGATATATACCGTAAAGCATGGTTTTATAGGTTCTTGCTTTTGGACTATAAACCCTTGATCAGTTTTGGCAGGATATGTGGTAAAGAATGAGAAAAATGGTTGGTTTTGTTGTGAGTCCACGTTCATGCTTGGAATATGGCATGGGGGTGATTGGATGAAAGAAATATTTGGTTCATCCCAATCTACGGTCGGGTGGTACATGGAATTCCCTGACTTGGTTGAATTTTTCATATGTTAATAAGAGTTAATTTCCTCTTTTATTTCATGAGTATTTATACTTGTTATGATGTGGCTTTCATGGTTGTTCTATCATTGATATTATTATGGTTATATGTTGGTTATAAGCATGGTTTTATGAAAAAATTTAGTTACGGCTCTCATCATGTTTTGATTAGTAAATGAATGTATCACCTAATAGATGATAATGAAACTATTGTGAGAGGGCATCTGACCTTCTTAATGTTTCTCATATAAGTATGAGATTCCTATGTTTAGATGTGTAATTATGACATGTAGATTACATGTTTATGATGTGTTTGATAGAATGTATGTCATGGTTATGCCTTGCTAGGTCAATTTATTATCAGTTTTCTATGGAAGGATTTATCCTTGTGTCTTTCATAATTTTGGAAAGTTTCATAAAGTTTTGGGTAGTGACCTAGAGTCTAGCCTTGAAAATGTGGCACATATTTCACGGTATCAAGAACACAACTATGAAATTGAGAAAATAGTTGGTCCCTTGCATGATTATGCATGCGACTGGAGTCTTTCAGTCACATGGATGCAGACTTGTGCATGTGACTGTGAGTTTAGGTCAGTGAAAAGTAAATTTAGTTCAGGGTATGGGCACGTGGAAGGGTGATTTAGCCCTTGGGGGTCCTGTAGCACCCAGGGTAAGTTAGTCAGGTTTTGGTTTGTCAATTCCACTTCCTTAAGGTGATCTAAGAAGTCACACGTTTACCCTGGTAGTCTAGTTAACCTTGGTAAATGTGGGAGGAGGGTGGTTATACAGTCGTATTAGAGCATAATTCAACCCTTGGATTGGATGGGTAGAATGTGTTTGTCATGCATGCATGTAGGTTGTATATGTGCTTGCTATGCATGCATGGTTATGGTCATTGTTGCAGTTGTTTTTTCATGTCGAAGTTGTTAGTGTTGTTGTTGATGTGTTTTTCATCAATGCATGCTGGTTGTATATGCATTTGTTATGAATGTTAATGTCTATATGATGCTATGCATTCATTGTCATGGTTATAATTATGCCTGCATGGTAGGTTAGGCATGCATTGTGGTGGTCATCATGTAGTTTGTGTTATCATGATGTCATGGTATGTTATGATGCTGATATGTTGGATGAGATAGAGTAGGAGAAAAATATTATTAGAGTGAGGTTGTAGCACTTGACCTTGGGTAAAAGCATGTCGTCACACAATTTTGTATGTTGGGCATGCATGTATGATAATTAATGATTGTTATATGAATTAGGGTTATATGCATGTTTTTCCTTCTATTTTTGTTGTGGTTACATGCATGATAGATGCTAGTGAATAAATGTGGTCATACACATGTTTGTTAGATAGTCATGCATGGTAGTTAACTTCTTGTTATACGCATTGTGGTCATATGCATGATGGTTATGGTTTTGAAACTAATATATTGATGCTATATGTGTCATTCTAATATGGATTGGTCTCTATATATGGTGATGGTTATGATATTCATGTATGATTCAATATATTTGTGATACTGTGTCATACTAATATGGACTGACTTGTGCAAATGTGATAGCCTCCCATGAGATACATTGAGGTATGAGTTTGGTTATGTCATCTACTTAGTTTATCTAACATGGTATGTTTATAGATTATCTGAATGTTTGATTAATTGCATCATGTGAGTATGTGTGTCTATAATATTGCATGAAGGAATGGTCTTGTTTTAAGATGGTTATACTAACACGATATTTGCTGAGACAATTGACATGTAATTGAGTGTTAGTGGGTGGAAGTTGTAGTATTATGATTGATGATTGTGATTTTATTATGACATGGTTGTTAGTATTGGTAAAGTTTGATTTGAAACTAATATACATGATGTCTTGATATTTGGAAAAAATGATTGACATGTGTGAAAATTTGCAGGGAAACATGTTTGGCGTTAGCATGACAAGGTAATAGTTTATTTGTTTATTTAACTAATATTTGGGTGATGTGAAAGTACATAGTAAGACTCGATTGTCACAAGCTAAAAGTTAAGAGAAAGGAATTGGGTGATAATTTCTTTGGCTATGTTTGGAAACCACAATTCCAAATGAATGAGTGCTTTGCACGAATACAAGAAGTCTCCTTAACCTATATTTCGTCTTAAATTATGTGTATATGTGTTGTATTCATTTACATGTTTTTGACACGCATAATAGTTGGTTTCTAGTTATAGCTGGATCTTTCAAGAGAATTGGAGTTACTTGAGAGATGGTGTGGATGTGTTCCATTACAAGGCAGTGTGCTTGGCACAACAAGGTAAGATAACTAGTATATTGTATATCTTTTTATGCACTGAAATTTATGTGTTTATGTAAGTATGAAGCAGGGATTGCATGGAAAAAGGGATTGCCATGAAATATTGTAGAAGGCTCGAGTTAATATTTCCCTTGGAAGCATTGGGAACCCATGGGGTATTGATTCATGATGTTTTTTCTAGTTTTGTGATTTCAGTATTTTGTGATTTTCTTGCTGTTCATTTGCAGTTTCATTTATGTTCCATACAAGGCCTTGCCACTTTGTTTGTGGTGTCTTATTGTTATTGGTTTTTATGATTTTCTTCTTGTTTGTTTATTTTTCTTTCCTTTATGTTTTTAGGGTCTTGGGATTTGGTTGGGGAAAGAGGAAGTTAACGGAGCTCAGGGAGAGCTGAATGAAATCCAATAAGTAATGTAAGACCCACATGAAGCTTGGTGCATGCATAAAGGGAAGTTGAAGGAAAGGGTATGGAAACCAGTTGGATTGGATGGGTCCATTGGTGTAAATGGGTGGTGGAAATATAGTCATGAGAAAGGTAATAGGAATGGTAAAGTAAGTGGATTTATGGAACTAGATGCCTTGGCTATGTTGGGAACTGTTGCTCTCAACGTTGTGCATGCTATGAATGAATGAAGGGGATTTTCTTAACCTAGATCTTAGGATATCTAGTAATTATGTTGTGATAATGATTATGTTGATGTTTTTATATGTATATATATGTATGTATGTATGCCATTGTCTGACAGGATCGTCAGGATCTTGATTTTTTTATGTTAATGTTTATATGTATATATGTATGAATGTATGTCCTCATGTAACAAGGTCATTATGGATCATGATTGTGATTATGTTGTTGTCTATATATGTATATATTTATATATGTATGTATGTATTTTGTTGTATGATAGGGTCATCAAGAATCATGCTTGAGGAAGAATGATTTGTTATGGAAGTGAATGGCATGAAGAGGTTCATGGTTTATGAGGAATCAAGTGGGAAGAGTATCCATGACAGATCTATGAGGTTAGTATCATGTGGATGTGAATTGATATTATGTGGTTATACTATGTCTATGTTTATGTTATGGAAAGGTTATGCTGAGGGATACATAAACGGAATGAAAGCAGTATGATCTATGACATGTTGGAACAAGAATGAATAGTGGAAAGACACTAGAAGAAAGGTTTCTTGGTAGAGTAAGTGTGTGGTATATGGATGTGTATTACTACTGTTGTGTATATGTTGTACCTATAGTGTTATGTACATGTTGGATATGCAGTGTTGTGTATATATGGTTTTGTACGCATGTTGGATATGTAGTGATGTGTACATATGGTGTTGTGCGCATATTGGATAAATAGTGTTGTGTACATATGGTGTTGTGCGCATGTTGGATATGCAGTATTGTGTACATATGGTGCTTTGTGAATGTTGCATATGCGGTGTCGTATACATATGGTGTGGCGTACATGTCATGCATGGGGTGTTGTGTACACATCGTGCATGTGGTGTTGTGTACATGTGGTGCTATGTACACATTATGCAGGTGGTGTTGTATACATGTTGTGCAGGTGGTGCTATCTACATGTGGTGCGGTGTAAACATTGTGTAGGTGGAACTATCTACATGTGGTATTGTGTACACGTCGTACATGTTGTGTTGAGTATATGTGGTATTGTGTAGTCATTGTATCATGACATGTGCATTCGTTGTGTTTTAGTACTCTATGTACATATATGTATTGTGTTGTACACTGGGTATAAGTGTATGTGTTCTATGTCAGGTGCAGGTGCATGTATTGTGTGGTGTTTTATGCATGTGTGGATGTATGTTTGTGATGTACACTATATGTATGTGTACATGATTGAAGAGAAGCAAATGAACTAGGTGCTTGTCGTGTATGGAAACTGATCTGATGTTGTACGTAAATAAAAAAGGAAAAATTGAGGATTGATTAAAGGATAAGTATCAGTATTTTATTTCAGTTTTAGTATGCATGTGATTTACAAATATGATTTATGATAGTTACATGTGATATATGATTTTGATTATGTTGGTTGCATTTTGAGTTAACCAGATGTGATATGTTTATACATGATGGTTTGATCAAAGAGTTAGTTGAGTTGTTGTGAGAGGAAGTAAACATAATTGTAGGTGTACCTTATTAACGGGCCATCAATTTACATTAATTTCCATGAGAATTCTATGATCATTATGATGGTTTTGAGGCAAAAATATACCTTGGGTTTTGGACCTTCCGATGTGAGGAAATCTTGCCAAGGGATGGATCACCCGAGAAAGAGAATGTCAGGGAACTTGGAAGTTGAGTGACTGCATGGAAGGGGTGACCAGATTTCCTAAGGGATTGTGTAGCAGAAAGGATAAGGTGGGGGAATCGATTTGTTTTGGTCATTAGCATTTACGAATGGAATTAGATGCACATTGGGAGTGTGGCATGGAACAATGATCCGGTAACTATTCATTGAGAGAACAAGTGGCACAAGGATTGTAGCACTAGACATTGATGCATATTTTGACTTTGGAAGTGGATTCTAGATTTCTTGGGAAGGAGTTGGATCCTAGTACTATTTTGACAGTGGAAGTGTGAGCCTATGGATTCCCTTATTGCTGATGCAGGAATTGTATCCTTTTATTTGATGGTTAGATAAAATGTGCATATGTATATATGTGTATATTATTGTAAATATTGTATCAAGCTATGTATAAAGCTCCATAGACAATATGGTAATTTTTTGGTTGAATAAAGTGTGCATGAGTGTGTATGTGGTTGTTATTGTAAATATCATAATGAGTTGGGTTATAAAGCTCTAGTAAATAGTATTATTGCCATGTTTTTAGCATGATGTCATTATAAATACTGCAACAAGCTATGATATAAATATCCATGGGTAGTATGTTATGGTTTTCAATGATTTTTCTAGTTTATAGGAGTCATTAAACATCGACGACCATGTTTCCTTAAGGGGGAGGGGTTTGTAACAACCCCATGTTAAAAATCCATGTAATAAAGCTAATCAAGGCAAAAAAAATAAGAACAAGGTCATGGGACACATATTCCAAGCTGAATGTTGGGAAAAACATCCTATGGGTGTTCATTTGGTTTATTATGGCTAAGAGGAAATTGGCAAAGGCATTGGCAAAGGAAAAGAGGTGTTAATTGACATTTTATTATGCAAACAAAGGAAAATGGGAGAAAAGGAAGGTGAAAGATCATAGATTTGCATGAGAAGGAAATTGAAGGAAAAATGAAGAAATTAGAGGCCTCGATGATAAAAAGGCTTCTAAGGATCAGTTCATGGATTTTGATAGTGATAGCTTGGAGCTATCTCTCTATTCTCTCTCTCTCATACTATTTCACACTTGGAGTATTCGTGTAGCACTCTAGAATTGGAGAAAGGAAGAAAAATGAAGGAAAATAAAACAAAGGGAAGCAAAGATCAAGTAAGGAATAGTTGGATCAAGCTTTTACAATAGGATTACTTGTAGGTATGAAGTTGCATGTATGATTTCCTTGCTATTTTTGAATGCATGGTATATGCATGTGTGTATTTGGTTCTCTTGTTGTCATTGGAATGGGTTTTTCTAGGTGTGACAGTGGTTTTCATCCTTAACTTGCCATTTTCGGATAGCCATGGTGTGATGGGGTTCTTTAACATGGTTGAGCTAGATTTTTATATGGTTTCAAAACTGAGTGGGGTGGTCTCATGAAAATTCCCAAAAGCCTAGGATTCCCTTGACCGGTAAATGGCGAGATACATGTTAAATCTTGAGGTTGGAGATAGGTAAATTCCTCATGGTTTAGGTGGAGAGATCCAGATGAATCCATGCTTGTTTAGGGCCTAGTGATCCCTATAATTTTTATGGTGGGATTGAAATAAATCCTGGTAATGTATGTGTCTTTTTTGGGCCTAGGGACCCTTGACCGGTATATGGTGGGACATATGGTAAAACCTGTTTTTATGGGTGCTTTATTTGGGCCTAGAAACCCTTGACCATTTTTGGCAGGATATGCGGTAAAGCCTCAGAAGCATGGTTAGTTTTTTTGTGAGTCTTGCATGCATGCTTGGAATATGTCATGGGGGTAATTTGCTGAAAGAAATACTTGATTCAACCCAATATATGGTCGGGTTGTACATGCAAGTCCATAACTTGGTTGGATTTTGCATATGTTAATAAGAGTTAATTTCCTCTTGTATTTCATGAGTATTTATGCTTTTTATGATGTGGATTAGATGGTTGTTCTATCATTGTATAAATTAATGTGTAGATTCTAAATTTCTCATGAAATTTACTAAATCACACGGCTATAAACTAATCTACTGATTTGCGGAATTAAATTCATGATCAAGAACACAAAACAAAAGCATGAAAGAATATTTAACACACATACACAAAGATTTATCTAGGGGAAAGCAACTGCTCAAAACCCCTTACTATCTGTATTTCATTAATCAAAGAATCTAGATAAATATAATATGCTCTGCTAAACCTACACCTGTATCTTCTATCCTCTTCCTGAATGACTGAAACTGGCTAATATACTTAGCAAATTTCAAGCCTTCCCAAGCTCCTAATTCCTTGCATTGTTCCTCTGGTAATTAGGCCACTATTAATTAGGAAATTCCCTCATATGGATTGCACAATTCCTTTAGGTCAATCTTCTAACTGCATGCACCATCTGTACACATTGGAATATGCTACAACTGATAGTACACTGCCATTAAACTCCAATATCAATTGGGTAATTCAAGTTCTTTGCATGCGTGAGCTAATTTAGGATGATTGATTAGTTAACTAGTTGATCACTGAGTTGTGATTGACTAAACACCCCACTACTAGACCCTCCACTAGTTCCTCCAACAATTGGAACTAGTTTAAATGACCATAACTCAATTTAACTAAATTAAAATGCTACAACTAAAACAAAATCAACCTAGGCTCCTAAAATTTAGGAACCCACTACACAACTGAACTTCATGTCCCCAACTTGAATTAACTAATCTAGACTCCTATTTTTTATGAATCAACATATGGAAACAAAAATTGAACTCAATAAATCGAATTAAGTGTTCTTCATTGAGTGAAAAGTGCTGTGTTTCCTTATCTAACTCCTCCAATTTGTCTGCTCATGTGGAATTTCAAATTTCCTCAATTATAATTAAGGAAAAAATCAAAATTGAGAATTTCTCGCTGCATTTTAAACAATCCCTCTCAGCAAGAAAGGGATTATCAGATACCCCAATACTGCTTCTATGGAATTTACTGCATGCAACACTTCTCATTATTTCTCTTGCTACTGTAACATCTACTATTGAAAAGAATCCAAGAAAAAAAAATGAATCAACTATGTATGCAATTTTTTACTAGGAAAACTGTGTTGATACTGACTTTCCTACTAAGCCTACTCCTCTACTGTCAACATTACTTTGCACTCCTCAATATATGACTGACACTGATCCTCCTACTACTGAATTATGTGGGACCTTGTAGTAAGGTAATGATCCATGAGGAAAATGCCTCAATGGACCCTGCCCAAATTTCTGCAACTCTTGAAGCAAGGATCTACAATGCTTCACCTCACACCTGGAGGTATAGCTGCATGTGATCCCTTTTCCCACTTGGATCAAAATTTCTCCTTACTGGAGGTCTCTGCTTTAGTGGATGTCTCTAGTTTTCCTCCTCTCTGCTTCTCCATTTTTGGTTGTTCCAGAACTTCCTGAGACTGCTTCTAAGGCTGTATGTTGAGAGGTCTAACATACTCCCTCCCAATCATCGAATATATAGTCTCTGCCTTGCTCCTGAAGGATTTTCCTGCATATTCTATGTCAAGTACATAAGTTCTTGAATCGAGCACCAATCTGCTTCACTTGTCCTGTGGCGATGTGTTTTAGGAATGTTTCCTTTGTTGAATATGACATCGTAGCCAAAAAATTCCAACTCAACGATGGAAACAAGATTCTTATTTAGACTTGGTGAAAACATCAAATCCTTGAGCCCAATAGGGGAGTCTAACTCCCTCTGAAAGGTGACTATACTAATACCAGTTTTTTTATACCTTCCATCATCTCCAAACTCAATGTTCATCTGGAGATATTTCTCCTCCTAGTCACTAAAAATGTCTTTTTTCCCCATCATGTGGAACGAGGCACCACTATCTAGATACCAAATGCTTCCCATCATTGTGCTTGCCATGCATGAAATGAGAGTAAAGTCAAGCTCAGAATGAGAAGCCAAAGCTTCACTTACTACTAATACCACATACTCCTTCTTTATTTCCTTCTTTTGTGGACACTTTGTGGCATAGGTCCCGTACTCATGACAGTGAAAGAACTGATTTTGGATAAGTATTTCTTCTTCTCCTCTTTCCTGGAATCAAACTAAATTTGGGGCTTCTTCCCCTTGGCCTTCCTTCCTTTTCTGACTAATTCAAACTCCTCTTCCACTTCTTTTGATGAGGTCTCGTCTCTATTAGTCCACCTTATTTCTTTCTGCACTATATCAGACCATAATCTCTCCCACTGTGGTAGTTTTTCTCTACCATTTACCAAATATTGATAATTGTGCTAGCTCTTGGGAAGGCCCAAGAGGGATAGATCTACCATATGTTCTTCAGGGATAGTAACATTGACCTCGCCAATTTCATAATGAAATTGTGAAAAGCTGCTCAGGTAATGTGGAACCGTTTCATTCTTTTGCATCTTGATGCTTCGAAGCTTGTCCTTGAGTGATCTAGGAGGATCTTAGAGAACAAGTGGCTATCAATTTCTCAAAAATCAAAGTGACCAGATGAAAATGAGACTAGGACTATGTCAAAGTGTTCTAAGTTCTGAATCCAATGGTACAAACGATGCTTCAATCCAAGTTCGTATGAGGGAGATAGAGCTTCTCAAAGTTTGGCACGACACAGAAAAAGTGAGGCTTACAGGGTGCCACATGCCATCCCAGTCAACAAGTGGGACCAAAAAATTACATGGAAGTCAACTAATGGCCTATTATCCATTAACACTTGGTGCTCATCCATTGGTCTCATATCCCTGCAAAAAGACAAAAAATATATATATTAAAAAATACCATAAAAAACAAACCCATATAAAACAAAAATAAAACTATATATATATATAGTTATGAAAATCATATAAAAACAAGGTCATATTAAATATGGTTAAATTCCATATTAAACAAAACAATGAATATGTATTAAAGGGTGGCATTCAAATTTCAAAGTGTGGTGGTTTATGGAAAATGGTTACAATTAAACCAATGAAATATACAAATGAGTTTATATGGGTGGGTTTGTTATAACAACCCAAAACTTAACATCAGTTTCAAACAAATGTGAATTGAACACAAAAAATATGATGTGGAGACTCTATTCCAAACAAACATACCAAAAATAAAACGAAAAAAACTCAAAATGCCAAACACTTAAGTTATGGTAATGTGAACGCACCATTTTAAAAATATATACCGTTGTTAATAAAAACAAATGACTATGTAAATGGTGGAAGGTTGGGTCAGGGCCGTGTGGTGTGGACCCCGCCCACCTATTATTATAATCAAACAAAACAATGTCGTATTTTGGGGGAGGTGGGATTTTATCCCCTGACCTCCCCTTAACAAAATTCTAAACTTTCCACTACACCAACGGTGCATTCGGGGTTAAGTCAGCCAACATAATTACATTTAAGTTCACCTCTTTACCGTGTGCCAAGGGTAGAGGCAATGTGGTTTTAGAGAATAATCATTTTTTTATTAGAAGGCAGAGCCTCAGAACCATGATTTCCCACAGTTTAAGAGAGGTGGAACCATGCCCCAGGGAATCTTGAGGGGCATCGGTAATATTCCCTAAGGCGCAAAACTTTCCAGAGTCCATTTTTGACAAATTTTGTGTTGATTTTACACCTCTCAGCAACAGGATTTCAATGGTGATGTTCGTTTCAGCAGCAGAGCTTCCCATTTTTTGTCCATTTTCCATATTGGAGTGACAGTGTCATATTCTCAAATGTGGAAACTTGATTTTATGCCTCTCAACGCTACGAATTCGATGGTGCAGCCAGATTCAACAGATGAGCATCCACTTATTTAGCCAACTTCATGGGTTGAGGTATATGTAGTATTGATATCATGTGCCTCTTTTATCATTTTTTGTGAGATGTAACATGTTTTTTAGATCCTTGCTTGATGTATGTTGCGGGATCTATGTTTCTACTTCATGTGAGATGTATTCGCCAGGGATTTTTATGATCCCTATGTAACTTTGTTGAAGGGATCCTCATTGTCACCTTGTGTGAGATTATGTCATGTTGATAGGAGGCCTATTGCGAGTAAGAGTTCCTGTAAAGAAATGTCTCGTGGAGAAACAAGTCACTCATGTTGAGGGCATATATATTCCTATGACAGAAAACATATTCCATGTACAACATCACCATTTCCAACAGTCTATGAAGCGGACTACCCCATATTGACACCATGCCCAGAGACATAGCCCACATTGGGTGAGCTCTGTTATCAACGACTCATGTTCTTATGTTTCTAATTGTTTTCTTGTTTCCTCTTGCTTAAAACATGCATATGTGTTCTTTTAATGCTCTTTTCAATGAAATTCTAACCGCATCATAGAAGTAAAATATCATGGGTAAATACGGTAGCTAATGGACCCGGATCAAGATGGTATCAGAGTGGTCTTGTTGTTGATGCGAATTGCGAGCATGAACAACAATTGAACGTGAAACAATGGAGGATGACCAAGACATGTACGAGGCCATGTTGAGGATGTCCAAAATAGTGGACATAATGTATGATGCTTATGAGAAGAGAATAGAGGAAGAGGAAAAAGAAAGATCAGAGGATGATGCTTCATCCACATATTCCAGTGCTTATGCATATTCTTCGTCACCTTCATCAACTTCTCATCATTCAAATGAGGAGATCAACCAGAGTCTTCCAGAAGAGAATGGTGAATTAAGGAGGCTACTACGAGAAGAGAAAGAAGAGAAGAAGATATTGAAGCTTCAATTGTGAGCCACGGAAGAGGCCTTGGAGAAGTTGAAGAGCAACGAAGGCTTAAAGAAGCCATCATCAACTGTATCTGAATCAACAGTTGAGGTAAAAAATGTTGATTTCTCTTTAGTTTCATCTTCACATGATATTATTTCTGTTGGAAACATGGATATACCCATTACAAGAACTGGCATGAGACTCCTTACCAAAATGGGGTACAGAGGAGGAGTACTTGGTGTTAATGTCCAAGGCATAACTTAGCCATTGGAGGTTGTGCAGAGACCTTGATTCATAGGTTTGGGATACACTAAAGGACAATGCTCGAAGGTGTCAGAAGCTTCCAATACATGGTTGAAACCATTAGGGAAAGAGAATGATGGTAACACTTCACCATCATCCTATGACAGTGCACATTGCGAAGAAAGAGTCGAGGTAAGCTCTTATCACCATGATTGCATCAAAGACCAACAAGAAAGGTATAAAAAGTCTTGGTATTCTAATTTCCATTTCAATTACAAGCATTTTGATAATAATGAACATAAATAATGGCATCGAAAAACATGTAGTTTTTGTGGATTACATAACCATGTATTTGTTGAGTGCTGGAAAAGAATGGCAGCATGAAAGAGGATGAGGCGTGAAAGACCTTCTCTACAGCAGGAAAAGAAGAAGGTAAAGTAAGTCTGGAGGAAGAAGACTCATTGTAGTCATTTCAATATAAGTGGTCATCAAAGAGCCACATGTTGGAAGCTCCATCCAGAGCAACACCTTAAGGAAAAAGCGCCAGTGCAAGAACCATTTGAAACAATTGTTCAACAAGTGAATGCGCCATAGAGAGATGACCCATTTACTTTGATAAGTGAGAGATGGTTTTTCTAGGTGTGGTAGTGTGTTTTGGCCTTATTTTTGTAAATCATGTGTTGCAATTTAAAATGTAAAAGTGATGATGTGTTTTCCATCACTTGTAAAGCAAAAACGATGTTTTGGCCTTGTATTGATAGCTGGGGTATTGTTTCCATTTTAATGTAAGATTGACCACCGAGAATGTGTTATAAAATCGTGGCAAGTATGGGATGCTTGGGTCATAGTTGGTCATGTAATTGAGCATGTAATTTTCAAAATATTGTACTATAGGTTTGTAGAGGGTGCAGGTGTCAACTCATCACTTATGGATCCAAAGAACAAAGGTGAAGGAGAAGGTTAACTTGTCAGGACACTAGTGGTGTAGATAGGGTACAAAGAAGTTTCAAATTATCTTCATGCTTTTGGAGGACCAAAATCTCCTTAATGGGGAGGATTGATCTAAGAGGATCTCAGAGAACAATGGCATTAAAAATGATCAAAAATAAAAGTGGCTAGATTAAAACAAGACTAGGACCATGCCGAAGTGTTCTCCATTCTAAATCCAACAGTGCAAACGACGCTTCAATCTGAGTTCGTAGGGGGAGATAGAGCTTGTAAAAGTTTGGAATGATAGGGAAAAAGTGAGGCCCACACTTAGCAAGTGGGACCCACGGATTACATGGCAGTCGACTAATGGCCTATTAGCCATTAACACTTGGTGCTCATCCATTGGTCTCATATCCCTGTAAAAAGACAAAAAAATATATATTAAAAAATACCATAAAAAATAAAACCCATATAAAACGAAAATCATTAAAACAAAAATAAAACTATATATATTAAAATATAGTTATGAAAATCATATAAAAACAAGTTCATATTACATATGGTTAAAATCCATATTAAACAAAACAATGAATATGATTAAAGAGTGGCATTTAAATTTCAAAGTGTGGTGGTTTATGGAAAATGGTTACCATTAAACCAACGAAATATTCAAATGAGTTTATATGGGTGGGTTTGTTATAACAACCTAAACCTTAACATCTGTTTCAAAAAAATATGAATTGACCACCAAAAATATGATATGGAGACTTCACTCCAAACAAACATACCAAATACAAAACGCGGAAAACTCAAAATGCCAAATATTCAAGTTATGGTAATGTGAATGCACCATGTTAAAAATATATACCACGGTTAATACAAATAAACGACTATGTAAATGGTGGAAGGTTGGGTTGGGGCTGCGTGGTGCGGACCCAGCCCACCTATTATTATAATAAAAAAAAAGAATGTTGGATTTTGGGGGAGGCATGATTTGATCCCCCAACCTCCCCTTAACAAATTACTACACTTTCCACTGCACCAACAATGCATTCGTGGTTAATTTTGTCGACAACATTACATTTAAGCTCACCTCTTTACAGTGCGCCAAGGGAAGAGGAAGTGCAATTTTCGAGAATAATAATATTTTTATTAGTAGGCAAAGCATTAGAACCATTATTTCCCACAATCCAGGAGAGGTGGAACCATTTCCCAGGGAATCTTGAGGGGCATCAGAAAGATTCCCTAATGTGCAGAACTTGTTGGAGTCCATTTTTGACAAATTTTATGTCGATATTACACCTCTTAGTGATAGGAGTTCAATGGTGATGTCCATTTCAGCAGTGGAGCTTCCAATTTTTCAGCCATTTTCCATATTGGAGTGACCGTGTTAGATTCTCAAGTGTGGACAGTCAATTTTATACCTATCAATGCCAAGAATTTGATGGTGCGGCCAGATTCAATAGCTGAGCATCCACTTCTTTAGCTAATTTCGGGGGTTGATGTATATGCAATATTTATATCATGTGCCTCTTTTATCATTTGCTGTGAGATGTAATATGTTGTTTAGATCCTTGCTTGATGTATGTTGCAGGATCTATGTTTCTACTTCATGTGAGATGTATTCGCCATGGATTTTTATGATCCCTATGTAACTTTGTTGAAGGGATCCTCATTGTCACCTTGTGTGAGATTATGTCATGTTGATAGGAGGCCTATTGCGAGTAAGATTTCCTGCAACGAAATGTCTCGTGGAGAAACAAGCCACTCATGTTGAGGGCATATATTCTTATATGATTGAAAACACATTCCATGTACATCATCACCATTTCTAGCACTATATGAAGCGGCCTACCCCATCTTGACACCAGGCCCGAAGGTGTAACCCACTTTGGGTGACCTCTATTATCAACGACTAGTGTTCTTATGTTTCTGATTGTTGTCTTGTTTCATCTTGCTTAAAACATGCATATGTGTTATTTTAATGCTATTTTAAGTGCAATTCTAACCACATAACATAAGTAAAAGATCATGGGTAAATCTAGTAGCTGATGGACCGGATAATTGAGTGCCAAATTCCTGTGGTCATGTTGTGCTATACAACAACCCCCCATTTATTTTTTATAAATAGGGACCCTTTAGAAATAAATAGGAAATTATTTTTATAATTTCCTAAAATAAAAAAACTTAGAAAATAAATTTTTCTGTTCTTCCCTTAAAAACACATCGCATATTACATATCTTAATTCAAAAATAATTATAAAAAGTAATATATGTGAATTGTTAAATGCGCTCAAAGCCTTTCCGAAGAAATAATTAAAAAACCTTGTAAAAACATCAAAATCATCGTTTTATTCTTCCTTTTTCGCATCTCACTTTATTTAATCAATAAAAATTTAAAAAACAAATGATATAAGTTGCGATACTCACAGACCCAACAAGAAAATAAACTAGGGAACATAAAATCTTTCGCGATCGCGTCCACTTTAAGTTTTTCGCAATTTTCACTGCGCGCAACTTATAATATCTACTAAAACGCTATACTATAAAAGTTATGATTTGCAATTTGCGTAGATCGCATTTCGCAGCCTTTAAAGGTTAAGCATCATGAAATATTATAAGGAATTATTTCGATTTTTATATTAAATGAATTCAACGTGTGAAAACAATTTGTGTCATATCAAATAGAATTTAAGATCTTAACGGCTTTAAAACGATTGATAGATCGTACGTGTGAGGCCATGTGAAATATTAAATTAGGAATTATGAAAGATGATTGATAGATTGACATCTTCTCGTGTGCATTAGAAGTAAATGATTGATTTACTCTTATAAGACTCCTTATATGTTAAATTCAATTTGCTCTCAGGAAATCAATTACTTGGTTGAAGAAGTTCAAAATGAGCAAAAGAGGCAAGGAAATCTCTCAAACATCATCCACAAAAGACGTGGATATGTCTTCATTATTTTCAGACACCATCTGCAACAAAGAATGTGGTAGTTCATCATGGGAGGCAATGTAAAAACTCTTCAAATATGAAGGACCAAGGGTGATAGACAAAGTTTTTGCTACATGCACTTATTCTACCTCTGATTCAACCCTTTTTGATGTTGCATGCTCGCACATTCACAGAATAGCGGCGAGACCAAAGATTCTTCCTTATACAGACATGGTTAAGTGGGCAATTGATCACCTAAACATTGAAGATAGAATTTTCAAGAATTCGAGAGGAGAGATTATGGGTTCTTTAAAAGCAGAGGATTTAGCAACAATGTATCATCTACCAACCCCGCAACAAAAATATGACAATAATTATGTGCAAAATTTCAAATCAAAACATCCAAATCTTATCAAAGTCATCCATGAATGAAAGGACAATGAAGGGAAATTGAAGCAAGATAAGTCTGGTACATACACCAATTGCATAAATTCCTAATCCTTATTGTTATTCTACTAGTATGTTGTGTAAAATATTTTCCAAGCCTGATAGTACTAGATTTTCAAGAGATTGGGTTCCCCTAATTGACGCAATCGTCAATTCATCTATCCTAAATTGGGTAGACATTCTATCCAAGTACCTAGCCAAGCATATAACTGAATATATGAATAAAAGAAGTGTTTTGCTCAGAGAAATACCTTCGTTTTATATGTCTTCTTATGTCATGGACACCATTTGTTTTACTTCTAGTTTTCCTACCATGGGTTGGAAATTGACCACCAAAAACCCTACCCCGATTCATATTTACCATAGAGAACTCTGGGATTCCAAGTTCCACTTACACTTCTATAAAATCTGCTACGGAGTCATTTTTCCCATGCATCAGATGATTTTCAACAAAAAAGCTCCTAGGGTTTCTGAAGAATCCAATGTAGATATTCTTCCCGCAGCAAGATGGTTTGATGAAGAAAAGTTCACATATATTAGAGTATTTGGGAGTCATGCTTCTCCCCATCATGTTTTACCTTACTATGTTCCATATAAATTACTTGCAAAAGAAATAGCATATCAGCTTGTCAACGGTGTCATAAAGCAGTTAAAGGATGGTAAAAAGGATATTTGGGCTACTTTCCCTCTACAGTGTGGCACCTTTGCTCTGGCTAATATTGGCCATACATACAAATAGGTTCCCAAGATTCAGTTGTTAAAATTGGAATTTATGCTAGGAAGATTATATGATCCCAATGATATGATTAAAAATTACATCGCAGAGCTAAAAATGAAGCCTTTTGTAAAGGAAGAAGTTTCTTCCAAGGCATGGAAAATTTCTCTGATATTACCAAATACGTTTCTAGTCAATTAAGTTAAGAAGATGTTGAAGCTTTTCAAGCATATAGAAACAAGAGACTAGAAAAGGTTTCTTTGAATTTGTTGACTATTGAAGATGAAAAACACACTTTAAGTGTTAATCTAGATGATGAAATGAAAGATATATCTGAAAATGAATCAGGTCAATCACAACAACAGTCTGATAATTCGAATCAATCTGAGGAATCCGAATCTAAGAAAGCAAATTCAGAAATTGACCAAATTCTTCAAGAGATAGAAGTGCTGGAGAAAACAAAGAACAATGGGACAAAATAAAATTCGGAAACAATTCAACATACTCATAGCATGTTAGATCAATCCAATCCATCTCAAGTAAAAGATATGATGAATGAATGTGAAGAATTTTCTAAAGAAATAAAGACTCCCAAAGAAAATCCCAATATTGATCAAACATCAAGTTTTCAAACACTAGAACCTTCACAGAAAATAGTTGAGACTGTCAGTCCGCTACAAAGAGTTCCAGCAGTGCATGACAAAGAAATCATACCGGCCTACCTTATAGATCAGATAGTTTTGCAGATTGAAGATATTCCGTCATTAGACATTTTCTACAGTCTTAGCTACAAAGCTCTGGTTAAAAGGAATAAAAGAAGGATTGATGAAACAACTCCAAAATCAACAGATGAATTAGTTGATGTACTTTGGAAGGATTCCTCAGATGATCCCACTGAACATCTAACCAAGTTGTGACAATATGTAGGGGAATATGCCACTGCTACTGTTGATAAAGCTACTGAGGTTAGAATATTGTTGAAACAAAAGGAAGGTAGAGTACAAGAATTAGAACAGTTGCTAAATGAAGAGAAATCCAAGTCCATTGAGCAGATCAAAATAAGCACAACTCAATTTCATGAATATTTTGAAAGCCTCAAATTGAAGTCTCCGATAGAGCTTAATGAAAAGCAAGCACATCTGGAAAGAGCAATGGCTGAATTACAGAGTCAACCACAGTTAGAACAATTCATCAAAGAAGCACTTGGTGTAAGTACTATTTTAAATAAATAACAAGAAATGTTTTGTCACCAAGCTTCCATGATTGATTCTTATTGTGATTCCAATAAGATAATGATTCAGAAAATGTCAATTTAGAGACTGGAATGTGAAAGACTTGAAAATAAAATCGAAGAACACATTCAGTGGTAAATTTCAGATACAGGAAAACAAGCTAATTTACCACAAATAGATAAGCTTCACAAAGAATTGTTATTCGCAGAATGGAGAGCACAAATTAATCAAGCAAAGAAAGCAGTGACCAAGACGTCCAAGCAATCAAATGAGATTATTTAGTCTATATGTGATCAATTGTTTAAAACAGAACTTCTTAAAGAAATTCGTCTGATGTGTTTTCAGGAACAAAGGAAGTAGAAATAAAATGGAGACAGAGAGCAGCTACACAAGAGGAAATGATCAAAAAATTTAATAAGTTTGATCAGGAAAATTACTGGAATTTTTAGATCAAACCTTACCATCAACATCAAACTCTTCAGTCTCTTATAGATTCAGCAAAAAGATCTCAGTCAGAAGTCTCAAATGCTATTTTCAAGAGATAGATTCGGTCACAGATATCACAACCAGCTCAGCTTAAAGAAATGCTAGATATTTGTCAACTTCGTGATCACACTCAGAAAGAAGGGCAGGATTCGCAAAATCAGGATTGTTAGTTCAAAGTTCCTAGATTATTGTTTAAGTTAAGTTTTTAGAGAAAGGTTGTTTGAAACCTCCTTTGCATTTTTGTAATAATTTAATTTTAGTTTGTAGTTAGTTTAGTATTTAAACCCTTCACATGCATTTAGAGAAGGGTCCAGAATTTTATTGAGAACATTTGCAAAGAATGCTTAATTGTAAGTAATTTTGTGAATGCCTTGATAAAGTAATGGAACACGGCCTTTTCAGTTATATATCATTTTATTGATCACTGTTGATGCACTTTTGTATTCTTTGAAAGACTTATTGATAGAAGAGTTGAATATGGCCTATTATCACTGATCAGATGAACAGAGAAGTACACATCTGGTACTATTATCATGTATGCTAATTCTATTTTTGAATTAGTGATGAATCCAAATTTCATGAATTATATATGAAATCAATTGTTTTTGTCTGAAATATTAGTTGCACTATTGTACGATATAAATATAGAAATTGGTTTGTTTTATATATGATCATTAGATATATGCGATATATTTCTCATTTTCGTTTGGTTAACCATTTTTTTCAAGAGAATCATATTATAAAGTAATAATTCTATTAAATCTGTGACGATCTTCATCATCACAGATTTAATAGATATCATTCTATATCGCATCAAATTAATATTATCCCGGGTTAGATTAAATTAGACTTAAATTCAAAGTTTTGCATTTTAGAATAAATTTGTCTTAGTTTTTAGTAATTATTTATGCAAATCCTTTGAGAGCAACCCAATAATCAAAGAAAAAACCCAACTCTAGGAAATTAGTCCCATTATATCCAGTCAGAGCCAGTATCCCAAATGGAAAAGGAACTGTCTTAAGGTTCGGACCGGGTGGTTATCCCCCTTTGTTGTTGCCACAGATTTCTGAGGCCTTAAAATTTTTGGCGCTAGAAGGAGGACAACTATGAATGGCATATAAGTCTAAACCTCAAAATAGAAGCCCTCATAAGAGTCGATCTCCCTAAAAGCATTCTATAACTTCCCGATCACATTCTAGATCACCAACTCAGAAAACGAAAATAGTAGAAGCCTTTCCATCATCTCCTGAAGTATCTCGACAATAATTTGCTTCAAAATTCACTCCCGAGACTCCCAAAGTTCAGTATTTAATTTAGAATTTAGAAGGAATATCTATTTCTGCTGAAAAGCCTGTTAACCCAGAAGCTTCTGAGGAAAGTGTTACTTCTCTATTTAGAGAAACTGGTATATTAACTAGATCTAAAAGTGAGAAACTTGGAATTCCACCTTTTGAATTTCCAATTGAATCATTTCGCAAAAAAGTTTCTATATCCAGATCTAAGTCAGATACAAGTGAAGTCACATCAAATTTCCCTTCAGTTACTTCTTCACATCCTCTTACTCAATATGCATCTACTCAGTCTTCCATTTCCTCTACTCAAACAATCAATGCTATTACAAGTAGTACTGTTCCAGTTGTAAGTTCTTCATTCATTCCTCCTACTTATGGATCTAATTCTATATCTTCACAAAATTCAAATCCAATTATGGCTAATCAACCTCGGACGAATCCTGGTGCTGTATTAATAGCCAATCCAAATCCTCTTCCGGATCATCCAAAAAAATGATTACCTAAATATAATCTAGATGATGGTCTTCCTGCTGAAGAACATATCAATAATTTTATGTTATCCATGAATCTAAATGGAGTTTCTCATGAAGATATTGTGGTTAGATTGTTTCCTTATACTTTACAAGGATCTGCAGGATCCTGGTACTTTTCACTTCCAACAGGATCTATTTCCGATTGGGAAACTTTTGAGCAAGTTTTCCTTGCAAAATTTGGAGATGATAGAACTGTTGCATCCCTAATCAATGCTCTTTCCAATCTTAAAACAAATTTAGGGGAAAGGATCAAAGAATTCAACTCCAGATTTAGCAAGTTATTAAACAAAATTCCAACTACTTCCAAACCTACTGTTGATGTACAAATAGAGTGATATATTTCTTCTTTGCCTTCTAATATAGCTATTTTTGTAGATAGAGTTGGTAAAGATACCCTTTTAGAGAACATGTAAGAAGCTCTTGCTGTAGAGAAAAGAATCTTAGCATTAGAAAAACATTCAGAGATAGAAGACAAGAAATCCAAAAAAGTGACATTTAGTCAAGAATAAAAAAAGAAGGTCTCAAAAGATCCATTTGATCTTGAAGGTCTTCAAAAAGTATTAAAGACTATGTCAAATGATATGATTGAAATAAAGAAACAGGTTGCTGAAACCTCGACCCCTAAAAAATCATTTCGCCCATTTAATAAAAACCCTTCTTCAACATTGTTACACAACATTTTGTCACCGTCCCTGCAATCCCTTGCCCCGCATATTGGAGGGTCATTCCCTATGATTTGTGAACAGTGTCATACTTTGCAAACACCTTCTTTGCATCCTTCTGCATAAGGAAATCATTTCTCCTGTTGGAAATTTCCTCAAAGAAGCACACAAAACCTATGTTTTGGCCTTGGCGTGGATAGCCAGTTCACTCCTCACGCCGATGTGCAAGATTTTCACTAGAGCCCACGCCACCTGGCACTCTGTCTCAGTGCAGTGCCCACGCCAAGCTGTTTTAGGAATTTTTTTTTAAAATTAGAGGCGGAATTTTCCTTCTAACCACCTCAGGGATGAGTCACTGGACGTGGTTAAGTTGATCAGCCATGGATCTCTCTCTTTAGGCAGTGGTTTCCACCTCCCATGGAACACTCCTTGAAGATAGGCCTCCCTTCCATAATTATAGGCGTCCTAAATTCTCCCTCTCCCTCTATATAAACAGGCCTTCTCCCTTTATGAAAGCTAGTTGAACATATAGCCAAGGAGCTGAACTTGGAGAAGAATACTATAGCTAAGTAATTTCTATTGAGAAGGTAGAACCAAGGAGAACTCTGTAGAGAGAGTCCCATCTGAATTCTCGATGAGCCTTTGTGAGACGCGTTTTGCTTGAATCCTGTTGGGGGAGACCGCAACATCGAAGCTTGGTTGTACTCTTCCTTTCATTTATTAATATACTCGACTATAGTGTTGGTTCCATCGTTGTGTTATGTTTTGTATGTAATGAAATTGATTTATTCCTCTTTGACTGACTAATAGTTACGAATGTGAATTAGTATGTTGTATATTGTCGTTTTTTCTTGTGTGTGTGCAGGTGTCCGAGTGTGAAAGCAAGCGGATCATGATATGTCAAACTAGGAGCGAGGAGCGAGCCACTATTTTCGATGACAAAAACAACATAGGACTTCCGGTAAGTCATCTATCAAATCTCCATCCATTCGTTAACTAGGAATCAATGTTATATCTTGTTTCGTTTGTGGCTAGACCCACCCTAGGGCTAGTAGGATTGCCTCTATCCGCAGAGGGGATTTACCTCACCAAAAAATTGGTGAATCCACTGGGGAATCAGTGCGAGTTTGTATTTCATCCATTAGGTCTTCTTTTTGGTCTTTGCTTGCTTGTTTTTCCTTTTCTGGTTATTCTGCTAAATCTAAGACCCTTGTTCAGCCCCAAAGGATCAGATCTGACCTCTATCTTTCAAAAATTTCCCTTTTTCCTGAGTGAACTGGCTTGGCGCATTTTATGTTTAGATAGATGTGCCGATTGGTGCTAGTTTCTAGTGTTGTGCCCGCGCCATCCCTTGTTTGGTGTTGATTACAGCCAAACAGCCGCACCGACCCCTGTAGGTTTTAGGGTTTGGTTTGTTTTGAATATTTTTGGTCAGTGCTTGTGCTTCTAGGTTATTTTTATGTATGTCTTGAGTGCTTTGGGATTGTTTTTTATTGTGATCAGCTTCCTTCCTTCAGTTGTTTTTCTGTTTCCTATCAGCATCACAGCCTTAGGGTTTTTAATTGCTTTGGTATGCTAAGCCTCCTGTAGGAGTTTGAGCCTTTTGTTTCAGAGTCAACATCTTTCCTGGTTTTGTTGCATTCATCTCCCTTGATTCATTTGAGTGATTGCGTTGGTTGAATGATTCTTGCCTCTTTCATTCAATCTTGCTTCTTGTCACTCCAAGCATAGATCACACTACTTGCATGGGTCTGTTTGGAAATATTTCTTCAATTTGAGAGATTGCAACGTTGGTTTGAGTTTTGTTATGTTTGTTTTGGGTTGATTGAAATTATTTTGCTTCAACTCTCGCATTAACGTTCTCGAACTAGTGTTTTGATTTGTTTTTCATGCCATTTAGTGCATTGTTTTCTCTATTACATTGAAAAAAAAAAAAGTGTTTGCATTCTTGTTTGCATTGTGAAATTGAAAGTCTTTCACATATCTAGCATTAGACAATTCTAGGAAAGATTTCTCATTTTCATTAACTTGCATCGGATACTGTAGTGGACGTTTCCGTGTGTTCTCGTTATTTTCTATCGCTTGAAAACTCCTAACTTTCTCGTAGATAGCTTTTCATAGAACGAAATGGTATTTTTTGGCATGTAGCTTGCATTTAGGGATTTTTGAGATCCAACATTCGATAGGACCTTGGAATTGAAACATAAATACAAGATCAACTTAAAATTTACTCAATTAACCTAAGGCAACATTGAAACCTAACGAAACATCTAGTGGTCTAAGTTAGAGAGGTGTTTTGGCATCTTTAAACCTAGCAGCTGTCACTCGCAATTTGGCTTCAGAAAACACTAGTACGGACTTGCGCTCCCCGTACCATCGAGTATATAAAGGGAGACCCCTCTAGGTTGCAATCCTTTTATCCATAGGAAGCCGAGTATGCCGCCTTGTAATCGTGATACACCAAACACAACATTTTGGGAGACTACCTGCACGTTCGTCAAGTCCTTGGTCAATTCTTCTTTCATTTGATTACCAAGGTGTATATGGCAGCTCATGAAATCATATGCCTGCTTACCCAGACCACCCAAAGAAAGGTCAATCTCATCGACTCCGTAAATTTGGAAAGATCATCGACCACTTGTATCCCCATGATCGCTAAAACTCAAAGTCTCCACTAGAGTCATATTTGTTTGTTTCCTCGACTCTTAAAACAAGCGAAAATGTTTAATTTTGGTTTCAATGTAAAAATTAACCACTCACGATTACACGCCTGGCTTAAATTCTTGATCGCTTGCCTATCTTTGCTTCGTCTTTGGTTTTATCCAAGAGTTTTCGTTTATCTTCTTTTTCCTTTTCTAGTGTGCTACAGTCATAGTGGCGAAACCATCGGTTTTGTCTAGTGGTAGTCCCTTCTCGGACGATTCATCTGAAACTTCTCAAACCTCTAGATCTTCTGAGCTTCAACTGCCTATTCTCCCATCAGAGTACCCCTTTGGAGAACCAGTTGAGTTACTTGGCCTCTTTCAAACGCTTGGTTTGGGTTTGGGGTCGGGGAGAATTTTCCCCCTCTTACATCGGGATTGCCATTTTTGGCTGCTATCATACCTCCTAGTCCCCGTAGTCTTTTAAAAGATCTCATTGTGGATTCAGACATGGAATCGTCTAGTCCTATTGGCAGTGAGGGGATTCCTGTTTTTGATGAAGAATACCAAATTTTTCTAGAAAACATCCCTCAAGAGTCTACTCAATCTTCACCATCGGTGTCGCTTCCAGCCGGGTATAGGTATTTGGGTCATATTATGGCCGATATTGCCTCCATGGTAGCATCAACTCCGTCAAGGGGGTCGGTCCTTCCATCATTAGGGATGTCGCCCACGACACCTGCCTCATTGACGCCTTTTTTTACATCTGTCCCAACTAGACATAGTGTCTCCGTGGTTGTATCGGCACCGATTTTCACCACATAGTCGTCAGGGGCTTCACCTTCAGTAGAGACTTCAATTTCCATGGCGATCCCTGGCGACCTTTCTTTCGAGGAGCATCGGCTGGCTGCTCAGCAGGAGAGCTCCCAGACTTACCAGTCCCCTCAGGATTATGGTGAGCCTTATCTTTCTCATTATGACGTGGTCGGTAACCCCATTTATGCACTTCCGTTTCATTATGATGAGTACGGAAACCATATCTATTTTCCTGCTCCGGAAGCCTATCAGTTCCTTTCCGGTTTTAGACCTACCTTACCTGTGTAACCTTCTAACCAACAAGGACAACCCTTTCAGGGAAAACCTTCGGTTCAGCAAGGGTATGCTTATGACTTATAAGGACAACCCTTTCAGGGACAACCTTCAGTCTAGAAAGGGTATGCTTATGACCTGCAAGGACAATCCTTTCAGGGACAACCTTCTATCCAACAAGGATTATTTTACGGTCCGCAAGGACAGTCTTACAATCCACAAGGCCAAACTTTACAAGGTTAGCCTATGATCCAACCTGGGCAACCCCAAGGACCTGCTGGGCAGCCGATATATCAACCAGGACCTTCATACGGTCCTGGGGGGAATATTTATCCATCTCAAGGGCAACCTTTCGTGCAACCACAATAGCCATACCTTCCAATTGGTCCAAATGTCGCACAGCCATGGCCATCTTATGGTCCTGCTCCAGGTCAACCTAGTCATCAGGTACAACCTGGCTCATCATAGCCAGGGCCATATTATGGTCCTGCTCTAGGTTAACCTAGTCATCAGGTACAACTTGGCCCATCACAGCCAGGGCCATCTTATGGTCCTGCTCCAGGTCAACCTAGTCATCAGGCACAACTTGGCCCATCACAGTCATCAGGCCAACTTGCTCCGCAGGGGCAACCTGGTGGCCCTCATTAGTCAAGTCAACCTGCTCAGCAGGGACAACCTGCACAGACAGTTCACCCTGCTCAGCCACTACTCTACTCTACACTACAGTCGGGTCAACCTGTGCACCCAATTTATCCAGCTCAGTAGGGCCCTACTTATTAGTAGCCCGTTCGACCCCAAGGCGCTTATTACCCTCGAGGTCAATATCGATTGATATACAATGCGCCTCAAGGTTCTGTTTATTACCCTCAACCGCCAGGCCATACTTACATTCCACAACAAAATATTTATGCTGCTCAATCGGGACCCTCATATACTTAGAATCAGTATCCTCAACTTCCGTATCTTGGTCCTCAGCCACCATATCAAACGAACTATCCGGCTTATACCCCTTATCGTCTGAATCCTTCGGGACAGAACCAATGGGGGCAGCGTTACACTCAACTAGGATGGAATGTGGGTACGGGTCCTTATCGAGGACCTACTATGCCTTTCAACCCTCAATTACCTTTTCTCGCCACGTTGGAATTACTGGATATGTCCAAATTAACAAATGATCCAATCCTTCATAATCCATATTGGCCTCCGGTTCCAACCAAGGTTCTTGGTGATTTCCCCAAGTTTAAGGGAAAGTCTGGAGAAGTCCCCCAAGCACATGTCATGACATACCATTTATGGTGTTCTTCCAATTCTTGGGTGGATGACTCTATTCGACTTCGTATTTTCCAGCAAACTCTCACTAGAGCTGCTGCTAAGTGGTACATCGAGCTGTCTCGCGGTATCTTTCAAGATTTCAACTCTCTCGCTACGACGTTCCTTACTCATTTCCAGTTATCGGTTCGTTATGAAGCCGGGACGCATATCCTAACATCATTGAAACAGGACCAAGCTAGCCATATCTCGGACCAAATTCATGAATGGAGACGTCGTCGTCACCTGATCAAATTCGAAATTCCTAATCAGATTCTTACCCATTGGTTCACTACCTCTTTTGTCAATAAAATTGCAAAAGACATAGCCATGGGGGCATGTTTCACTGAGGAGCAGGCCATTGCTCGTGCCCAATACCTTGATTTAGTGTGCTCTCAATCAGGCATATTGTATGATATCTTGACTGATGCCCTGCGACCTGGGACTTATAAAGCGCCGGCCACCCCATCCATTGACGGCGTTATTGGTTCTGTGTCTCAGACTTCACGTAAGTCTTCTTCTTCCAACATTGGGAAGCAAAAATCAAATTCTTCCAATGATGCTGCTCCTCATCCTACCCCGGATTCTGGTAAAAAGTCGGAAGTCAATGCCGTTCAGGCCAATCCTGCGAAAAAGAAATCCAAGTGGAAAAATAAGGGCAAAGGCAAGGCCAAAGCCGATGCCCCAAAACCAGATTTGTCTAAACCTCGTGCTGATGATGGTTCATAGCACAAGCTAAAGTATCCCTGTCTGATTTGTGATGAGGAACACTACACTAAGGATTTTCCTACATGAGCCGAAGTTAGTAAATTTCTCAAAGGCACTAAGGGAGCTACGGTGGTCCTCAAAGAACCTTTTCCATCTCATCAAACACAGATGGTCGAGCAACCTCTACCATCTGCACCGTTTAGCTCTCAAGTGTTCTTGATGAACGGTTCTGCACCTGTTTCCATCGCTACTTGGTCGAAAGATTATACTGGATCATGCCAGGGAGCCGGGAAAGAAATCGCTGATGGTCCTCCTCCCCTACCTACCTCTGGTCCTCTTGAAATCGAAAGGCCTAGTGCTAAACTCGTTATACGACCACCTTCTAAAGGTGTTCTCCGGAAATCTTCTTATAATCCTAACGCCCGTGATGCTTAGCATTACAGTATTGTTGAGTATTTAGCACAGGCGCCATCTGTGATGTCCGTGTTAGAAGTGCTTCAGAGTTTTCTGTCTCAGCAGAAAGCATTATTATCTGCGATCAGTGGGGTTGATCCTATTGATTCTAGCCTTCTCTATTTTGATTTAGAGAATTTCATCCCCCGAATTCCTCACCAGATTGCGCTTGTCATACAAGTTGGTATTAACGGTCTCAACATCCATAGAGCCGTTGTGGATGAAGGTGCATTGACTTGTGTCATGTCATCTGCTTGCTGGAAGGCTATTGGCTCTCTAGCCCTAACTTCATCACCCAATGCCCTTGAGGCATTTGATGGAAGGGAATCAAAACCCTTGGGTGTTCTCGCCATCTTGTCGATCACGTTGCAAGGAAAGACTGTCAATGTCGAAGTAGAAGTAGTTGATGCTAAACTCAATTACAATCTTCTACTCGGTCGCAGTTGGACTTACGCTATGTTGTGCATTCCATCCACCCTATTTCGTCTTCTAAAGTTTCCACACGAAGGAAAAATCATTAATGTCGACCAGTTGTTGTTCTTTACCTCGTCTTCTAAGAAAAACGTTCCATACGTGGATCAGATTCCTTCTCCCCTCGACAGCATAGGGCTGGGTCTTTTCAAAGACCCTGCACTCATGGGTATCTTTCCCCTTCTACCACCAAATGCCATTCAAGTTAATATGATCTCTTGATCGGATGACTCGTGGATTGTCCCTTTACCTAAACAGGTTGATTCATTTGGGGATTCGATGCCGCTTACTCCAATTGAAATCACTTATTGCGAGCTTGTAGCTGCATCATATTCTCCCCCTTCTGAAGATGCTCCTTTGAGCATGTATCTCGACGTTTATTCTCAATCCCCCTGGCTCGGTGATACGAATTCACCTGATCCTTTGAAATAAGTGTTTCCATCCGATGAGGCTATTGTGGAAACCTTGTCTCTCGAAGACCTACCATGGAATGATGGACATCATCGTTCCTCATTTATGCTTGGCCTCGGGGCAATGTCTAACTGTCTTGAGCATTATGCCTCTCAAGTTCCTTCTCCACCACTTCAAACACATATCTTGACTCACGAAGTATTCACTGAAGGTAACTTGAGTAACATCACCTAGACGATGCCTATCAAAATTTCCGTGAAACTGAGAATTGTCGAGAACATCCATGTCAGAGTCACTTGTTCTTTCGATGAAGTCCAAGTGTATGCTAGCCTCTTTCACGAATTCTGTGATGTTTTCGCCTGGTCTTATGAAGAAATGCCTGGAATTGATCCCAGTATTGTGGTGCACGAGATTCCCACCTACTCCGGTGCAAAGCCTGTTCGCCAGTGTCTTCGTCCAGTGCATCCTCGGAAAGCTACCGCCATAAAAGCTAAAGTTGAAAAACTTCTTAAAGCGGGTTTCATTTATTTGATCCCTCTGATAAAGTGGGTTTCTAACATTGTTCCCGTGGATAAGAAGTAGGGAACAATTCGCGTCTGTGTTGACTATCGTGATATTAATCGGGCCTGCCTTAAGGATAACTATCCCACCCCTTTCATCGATCAGATCATTGACGATTATGCAGGGAGTGAGATTTTTTCCCTTGTGGATGGATTTTCTGGCTATAATAAGATCAACATCCTCTCGTCCGATCAACACAAGACCACTTTTGTCTGTCCTTGGGGAACGTTCACGTATAAGAAACTCCCTTTCGGCTTGAAGAACACTAGGGCTACGTTCCAGCGTGCGATGTCTTATGCCTTTCACGATATTAGTCATATTGTTCAACCATACATGGATGACCTTCTGACTCATTCAACTGTGTGAAAAGACCATCCGGACCATCTCTTCTAGATCTTTCTTCACTGCAGATGCTACAAAATTCGGCTCAATTTGCATAAATGCATCTTTTGTGTTGATTCCTGTAGACTTTTAGGGTTTATTGTATTCAAAGATGGAATTCACCTTGATCCGCTTAAGGTTGAGGCTATTGTTAATCTCCCCTCTCCATCCTCGTTACACTAGCTCTAGAGTCTACAAGGGAAAGCAAATTTCTTACGTCGTTTTATCCCGAACTATGCCGAAGTAGCCAAAGGGTTCAAATGAATTTTAAAGCAGGACGTCCCTTTTTTTTGGGATGAGATTGCTTAGCAATATTTTGATACACTTAAGACGTTGCTTGTCAACGCTTCTCTATTACATCCTCCGAATTATCATCGTGATTTCACCCTCTATCTAGCTACCGCCTTCAGATTAATTGCCATGGTTTTGGTTCAAGATGATGATGACGGTAACGAGCATGTTATTTACTACTTGCCTCGAAATCTTCTCGACCTTGAAACGCATTATGCACATGTTGAGAAGTTAGCGCTGGCTGCGGTCCAGGCCATCTAGCGTTTTCGTCATTATGTCCTTTTACGGACGGTAACTGTGATTTTTGATTGTAACCCCATGACCTATATTCTGTCTCAACAGTTGCTAGGGGGAAAATAATCGAAGTGGATTTTTATCCTTCAAGAGTTTGATTTTGAATTTACTGCCGCGAAATCAAAGAAATCACTCGTTTTCGCTGATCTAATTTGTTCTCTCCCCGCTAAATCTGCTCCTTATTATTCCGAGGATCATATTTTGGATGAAACTATTTTCTTTATTAGCACCCTCTATCCATGGTACGATGATATCATCGTGTATCTCTAGACTTCTACTTTTAGGTCTGATTTGACGAAAGATGCCTGACGCCGCATTCGGCATCAGTCGCAACCTTATCGTATTGTCGAAGATACCCTTTATCGTGTTGGAGTCAATTCCATACTCCGCCAATGTCTAACCCTCGAGGAAGCTGAGAAGTTTTAAATGAGTTCCAAAGTGGCGCCTGTGGTGGTCACATGTCCGGTTATACCATCGCACAGAAAATCCTTCGTGCTGGCTATTTCTCGCCGTCCATTTTTAAAGACTGCATTGTCGCAGTACGCAAATGTCATGCATTCCAGATATATCAACATAAGATGCATGCACCACCTATTCCTTTACACCATGTCATTACCATTGGTCCTTTTTCCAAATGGGGCATCGATTTTATGACGTGTAACGCTCGCTCGGCCGGGGGGCATGCCTATATTATCGTCACCGTCGATTATTTTTAAAAATGGGTCGAAGAAATGCCTACACTAGCTGCGGATGGTAAGAAAACAGTGCAATTCATATTCAATCATGTTATTTCTCAGTTTAGTGTCCCTCAAGCCATCGTTACTGATCATGGTTCACATTTTTGGGACTATATGATGGCAGAACTGAAATCTAAGTTGGGCCTACATCACAACAGCTCAACGCCATATTACCCTCAAGCTAATGGCCAGGTTGAAGTCGTAAACAAATTTCTTGTTACGATGCTTCAACGAATAATTAGGATCCATAAATCAAATTGGCATCTCATGTTGTTTTCAGCTCTATTGGCTTACCGAACATCGATTAAGAGTGCAACTGGATTCACCCCGTTTCAGCTGGTGTACGGTCTGGAAGCTACTCTTTCGATTGAGTGTGAAATTCCTTCACTCAAATTAGCTGTGGAATTACTGCCTAATACTTCACCTGAGGAAGAGCATCTCCTCTATCTAGAGAGATTGGATGAAACTCGTCGCTTAGCTGCTTTAATCATCAAAGCACAAAAGTAGCGAGTCAAAGCTCACTTTGACCAAACAGTTTCCCCTCTTTCTTTTATCGAAGGCGACCTCATCCTCCTATATGACTAATCTCATGACAAGCTGGGGGCAGGTAAATTCCAACCCATGTGGCATGGGCCCTACATCATTAAATGTGTGTTACAGAATGGGGCTTATGAGCTTATTGATTATGAAGGTTATCCCTTAGCACAACCTAGAAATGGGTTGTATCTGAAAAAATATTATGCTTGAGTCATTCATGCATGATATGTGTACATAGGTGATTTTTTCATTTTTGTGCATGTTTAGGTTTGATGTTCTTTGTAAGCTTTTTTCTGATTATTGGGTCTTGCTTGTTATGCAGATGTCTATTGCCCCTTATGTCGGTTTCGAGGATGGTGCTTCCCGCAGTACCAGGAGTTTGTCTTCGGCAACCTGGGTAATTTATAATCTTGCTGGTGAGTTGATTAAACTACAAGGTATTTGTCTAGGAAAAACTACAAACAATGTCGCTGAATATAGTGCTGTTTTGGAACTATTAACCGACGCAGTTAACCTCGGCATACGTGCATTGCTTGTAAATCTAGATTCACAACTTGTTGTTCTTCAACTTAACGGTCATTATTCGGTTCGAAACCCATGCATTTTGAGATTGTATTTACGTATTCGTTTGCTTGAAAGACATTTTGATTTCATCACATATCAACATATACCAAGAAGAATGAATACATTAACTGATGAAATGGCTAACATTGTATTAGATAGACATTTGCGCAATTTATAAAACATCATCATATGTAAAGAGACCCATGTAGAAAATAGATGTATATATATATATATATATATATATATATATATATATATATATATATTTTGCATCATGTGCATTATAAAAACCCAAAAATATATATGTATGTTTCAGTTACATCTCAAGACAACATGTCTCTCAAAAATATGCGGAAATAAAAGCCTAGGTGCCTAATCAGCGTGGTGTTCATGATAACACATCACCGCCCGTACCAACCGCCTCAAAAAGTGGTGGATACGACTCGGCACCCCTACGGTATGCCTCTGGTAGGCCCGAGGAACATCATCAAGGTGAGCATAGTCCGGAATCCCACGGGCCATCCCCTCCAGATTTTGCACTATCTCCTCCCCCTTGCCGCCCTCACCATGAGGATCGAAATCGCGAGGAGTTCGCCTCGCTATCGGCGAAACATCTGCAGGTCTCTCTGGGCCAACGTCTGCATACATTTAATATTAACTATCAGAACATGCATATATACCAAAAAATCATAAACTCATGAAAATAAAAAGTGAGTCTCACCTAGTTCTTTGTCCCAATCCTCTCCCTCCGGGAGCGGGAGGTCTGGATCACCGGTGAAGTCTATACCAGAGTAGGGCTAGTCCTCCACGAAAATTAGTTGTCGGCAGAGCCAATCAAAGAATTATGGCCTCCAAGACATCTATTGTCCACCCCCTACTCTAGGCATTAGCGCAGCCCATCGGGCCATTCGTCGTTCTCTGGGTGGTGGCATTGGGACAATGACCTCCTGACGCTAGAATATCGGTATTCGTTCCAAGAAGAACGATACCAAAATGGATCCATACCCAAACTGCTTCATTTTGGTCTTCTTTCACTTGGTTATTTGCTGCTTAATGTTAATATTCATGGCCTTTGCTCAGTTTTAGAGAGTCAGGGTCAGGCAGTCTACGGCAAGAAGCAGTTGTGTCTTTGTGGCCTCATGCGGTGCTTGCGATCTTGTAGCCCACATGATAGTGTGTAGCAATATTTTTAGTTCCAGATCTAGGATGGTTTGGATGTCAACCTTTCCACTCCTTTTTCCTTTGCGTTCCCCTCGGCACACTTTGTCGATCACCATCCCCATGCTTTCCCTAGAGGGACGGGTACCGGTGAGCATAGGGACTGCACCCCTCCACGAAAATCCTGTGATAAAATACACATCAGAGACTTCGAGTTCGAGTTCCTGATCTCGAAGCACGAACTTTTCTTGCTCTTCATCCCAGATGCTTATCAAATACTAAAGCAATTCTGGCTGAGCCCGGAGGCACGGTGTTAGGAAGAATTTATTTAGCCCACAGTCTCTGAGGGCGTCCATGCATCGCTAATTCTCCATGTCAAGTTCATCTTCCTCACTGTGTTCCCTCTCTTTCCACTCAATAACCATTCTTTTTTCTTGATACCTGCACACATTGTTCATATGAGCATTGTTAGTCTACTTGGGCATTAAAATTTGCAAGCAAGTGACTACATTTTTCTTAAAATTATGCAGATTTTTGAGTTGCGTAGTTGGCATGCCCTCTGTGTAAAAAAGCGGCGATTGGCGTGGGTCCGTGCCAGAAACCCGTGCCAACTGCGATGCCTTAGTGTTGACAAATATTCTCCTAAGAAATCAAAATGAAAAATACAGGTAATGAAATTTAGCTTAAAAGATGGCAAATGGTGTCAGATCTTACCTGAGACTAATGGAATCAAGATCGGTTCACTAGATAACTCGCAATCGTCGCCACAAGATCACAAAGCAAATGGGTCACTGTTGCTCCACAAAGAGGTAAAAGTGAAAAGTAAATAATTTTTACCACTTATGGCATTTTATAACTTTTCAGAATCTTAAATTATGTTTTAAAACATATTTTTTGATTATTTTATCATATTATTTTCGAGAAATGGGTTTTACACATGTCTCTTGTGCAACAACAGGTTTTTCACATGGTTATGACGAAGAAACAAGTTATATTTTATAATTTTTCGGACTCAGTAAAAACACAAAAAAGTCACTACTAGAGTCACCTTTCAACTCTTTTTTGACTCTCTAGAACTGAAAATATTGTTGAGACGTTTGTCATTTTGAACTCATTAAATGGCTGCAAAACGATATCTACCCAGTATATGTTTACCCCTTTTTCGAGCTGGGATAGATTATTTACGAAAAAGGAATACCTTAGCCTATCGCGACTAAGAGGTTCTCTCGGATGTCGTTTTATACCTTTTCAGATCTGAGAGACTATTTACAAAAAGGACCTTGCTGGAGTTTTCTTTTCCGCTTTCTTTTCAAACTCTCTAAACATGAAAAGATGCCAAGTTCTCCCTTTGTCAGACTCGTTAAAAGCTGATGACATTGGACTCCATCATTATGACGTTACTCAAGTTCCTCCTTCCCAGGGCTCGTAAAATGTAATAGGTTGGATTTGTCCGAAGGACAAAATTACATCGCAAGCATATGCTATCCCCTTCAAGCTTGTTTAAAAAAATAATTGGGGTACTTTCTAGAAATGGTGGGGGAAAATGGAACCAGACTTTAGTCGGCAGTATGTCACTCTTGAACATGGCGATTGTCTACATTCGTGTCGGGTTGGGGACATCTCAATTCATGATTTTTTTTCCTTCATGGGTTTGGGTAATCTATTTTGACCGCTTATCTGCTCTTTGCCTCGTCACCATGACCTCGGATCCCTTGATGTTAAATAATTCCAAATCCAATGTCGTGCCACCGATATATTCAAGAGAAGTTTTTCCTCTACAATTTTCAGCCTCCCTTTGATTCTCTCTTGGTCATAGTTCACAAATAATCATATTCCTCTATCTCATGTCGATGTTGTGGGAAACATCATGGCCCTCCTTCGACCAGGTCACTTCCTGTCGACTTCAGCTCATTTTCCAGGAAGCTGATCTAGAGACTCCCTTCAGGTGCCCTGGAGCCTGCATGCCTTAATGGCAGGTTCTTTACATCTGACGCAAGTTTCACATCAACAACCTTTGATCAGATGATTCTGTGGGTGTTCTAAGTCAGATCATTGTTTGCATTCCATGGATTGTACCTTTTGTACCTTGAGAGCCATTTTCATTATTGGTGGTTTCTCTCGCATCTGTTAACAACTCTCATTATTGGATGGTAATCAGATAATGTTCCTACATGTTCGACTTCAACTCGACTATTTGCATGCTCTAACTTGTACTTTGTTTGGGTCGAGATGGAGTGCAGTGGTTTCCACCTCCCATGGAACACTCCTTGAAGATAGGCCTCCCTTCCATAATTATAGGGATCCTAACTTCTCCCTCTCCCTCTATATAAACATGCCTTCTCCTTTTATGAAAGCTAGCTGAACATATAGCCAAGGAGCTCAACTTGGAGAAGAATACTATAGCTGAGTAATTTCTATTGAGAAGGTATAACCAAGGATAACTCCGTAGAGAGAGTCTCATCTGAATTCCTGACGAGCCTTTGTGAGATGCGCTCCGCTTGAATCCTGTTGGAGGAGACTGCAACATCGAAGCTTGGTTGTACTTTTCCTTTCATTTATTAATATACTAAACTATGGTGTTGGTTCCATCATTGTGTTATGTTGTGTATGTAATGCAATTGATTTAGTCCTCTTCAATTGACTAATAGTTACGAATGTGAATTAGTATGTTGTATATTGTCATTATTTCTTGTGTGTGTGTAGGTGTCTGAGCATGAAAGCGAGCGGATCGTTATCTGTCAAATTAGGAGCGAGGAGAGAGCCACTCTTTTCGATGACAACAACAACATAGGACTTCCGGTAAGTCATATATCAAATCTTTTTCCATTCGTTAACTAGGAATCAATGTTATAGCTTGTTTCGTTTGTGGCTAGACCCACCCTAGGGCTAGTGGGATCGCCTCTATCCATAGAGGGGATTTACCTCACCAACAAACATCTCAACCTCCAAATGTAATTTCGAATGCTGAATCTGATCAAGATACTGAAGATCCCTCACCATCTGAACAAGAGATAGAATCTGAGGAAGAAGTTGAATTAAATGGTTTATGGGATTTCATTCTTCCCATAGAGGAAGAAAGTGAAGCTACGCCTATGTCTACAAGAAGTAAATCTTCTTCTGATTTCACTGTATCAAATCAGAAACAAAAATCTCTCCCCACCAAGGAGAAAATAAAAGTTAGAAAATCTAAAACTGTTCAGACAGATTCTATTCCACCAGATCCTAATACAACTTCTACAATTTTGATAGTTTAATATATAGTGGAATATAATATAGTTGAAGATACGAAAAATACTAAAGCAAATATTTCATTCAATGAAATGACCAAACTCAAACAAAAACATAAAATTTTGCTTTTAGAACTCAAGGAAATCCCCGTAGAACCTATACAACCACCAGTTATAGCACAAGCTTCTAAAGATATGGGAAAACCTCCATAGTCTGCAAACAAAGTAAATCCCCATGATCTTGTTTTAATTGGTGATAGATCTATTTCTCACACTCCTCATTTACTTTTGACTTCTGAGATTTTCAACAAAAATGTTCATAATTGTCTAATTGATTCAGGATCCTCTTCAGACATTATGCCAAGAACGATATGTACAAAATTGAATATCACTCCTCAAAAGTCAGCTATACATATAGCTCAATTGGATAGAACAAGAGTTGAAGTTATTGGAGAAATGTTGTCATTATCTATTAGGTTATCTTCCAATCCAAAGGTACTGCAAGTAATTGATATTTTGGTTGCAGACATCCCTGAATTTTATGGTCTTATTCTAAGCAGGGATTGGTCTGAAAAGTTACATGGATATTTTGCTACCGATTGGTCACACATGTTGTTAGCATACAATGGAAAACCAAATCAAATCAGAATTGAGCGAGAAAAATTCATGAAACATACAGTCACTGAACTAGAAGAAGAAAATGAACATGTCGCCTTCACTAATAATATCATAGGAAATTATTTAGCTGAATCATTTCTTGGATCATTCAATGGTCAAGTTTCACCTTTTTCAATAAACACTGCTATTTCTCAAATTGAAATTTTTTCTCAAATAGACGCTTCTAGATGTGTTAATATTAGTAATAAAATTCCGAAACAATCTTTATTTTGGACTATATACTTTGATGGTTCAAAATCAGAAGATGGTGCAGGAGCAGGTTGCATTTTAATCGATCCACAAGGAGAGAAAACAATGCTAGCTTGTAGACTCGAGTTCCAGTGTACAAATAATATTGTTCAATATGAAGCATTGATACAAGGTCTGTATAAAGCTATAGGATTGAATGTTAAATATTTGCAAGTATATGGAGACTCTAAAATAATTGTTAGACAAGTCAGATATATGATTCATTTCATTTCGGGACATTTAAAACATTATCAAACTTTAGCTCAGAATCTTACTTCCCATTTTAATGCATTCAATATCTCCACACTTCCTAGATTACAAAATGCAAGTGTTGATTTACTTGCTAATGTAGCATCTAGACTCATACCATCTGAAGAATTTAGCCTAGATAGATTTTCAATTGAGTTAATTTTTAGGCCTTCCATTCCTGAAAATGTAACAAATTAGAGAGTATTTAATAATGATGTAGATATAGTGGACTTTCTTACATCAGACAGAGCTTATGAAGGTCAGATCATAGATGAACATGAACATAATTTACAGATTGAAGATAAACCAAATACTAATTCAATTCCCAATCTGTAGTCAAAATGGAAGATCTCTATGATTTTAAAGATAGGTTTAAGAAGGTAACCAACTCAAAAACTCAAAGTTCTACTTTAAAGTTTGAATTGATTAATCTTGGTACACCAGAAAAACCTCAAAACATCAACTTAGGTCTTGGTTTAAAACCTGAAGAAAGGACGTCATTCATTAAATTGCTGAAAACATATAAAGATATCTTTGAATGGGATTATTCAGATCTTAAGACATATGATACTTCCATAATTCAACATACCATACCTATGATCTCAGATGATAAGCCCATTCAACAAAAACTTAGAAAAATTCATCCAAATTTAGAAAGTCAAATTAAATCTGAATCAAATAAAATGCTCAAAGATAAAGTCATTTTTCCTGTTAGACATTCGAAATGGGTGTAAAAAATGGTTCCAGTTAGGAAAAAGAATGGATACATTAGGATTTTCATAGACTTTGGAAATTTAAATAAATCCTGTCAGAAAAATAATTTTCCCTTACCCACCATGGAATATATATTACAATCAGTTGTAGGATCTAAATCGATGTCTTTTCTCGACGGATTTTCAGGGTACAATCATATCATGGTACATCCTAATGATAGATTAAAAACAACATTTATAACAAAGTGGGGAACATACACATATCAAAAAATGCCTTTTGGACCGATTAATGTTGGTGCTACATTTCAACGTGCTATGGATATAACTTTCAGAGGAATAATCAATAGCTCAGTTGCTATATACTTAGATGAAATTACGGTTTACTATAAGCATAGAAATAATCACATTAATCACCTAAAAAACATTTTTGAAAGATGTAGAAAATATGGTATTTCCTTGAATCCTAAAAAATGTTATTTCGCCTTATCGGAAGGTAAATTATTGGGGTTTATTTTTTCTAAACAAGGAATCCATATTGATCCTGATAGGATTCAAGAAATTGAAAAGATTCCTCTACCACACAATAAAAAAACGATGCAATCATTTTTAGGAAAAATTAATTTTGTAAAAAGGTTTGTTCCAGATTTTTCCCAAATCATCTTACCCCTACAATCAATGATCAAGAAAAATTCAATTTTTAAATGGGGAAAAGAAGAAAAATTATTTTGAGTTGATCAAAAAAGCCATCATCGAAGCTCCCTCCTTAACAAATCCTAATTTTCTTAAAACATTTGTATTATATACATTTTCTTTTGATACATCATACGCAACAGTTTTGTCACAATTAAATGATCAAAACATTGAAGCATCAATTACGTTTTTTAGTTCTAACCTTCAAGGTGTTGAGTTAAATTATTCAGCTGTGGAAAAACAAGCTTATGATTTGTTTAAAGCTTTGAAACATTTCAGACCTTTTCTCCTAAAAACACATACTAAAATAATAGTACCTTACTCAGCAGTAAGGCAATTATTAGTTCAACGGGAAGTAGGAGAGAAGAGAGCAAATTGGGTTACCGCACTTCAAGAGTATGATGTAGAGATACATCCGGCTAAAATTCTTAAAGGACAAGGTCATTGTAGGATGATAACCGGAGCCTCTCATTTTCCAATAGAAGAAGATCAATTAAATGAAATACAACTGTTCGAGGTAAGCCTAAACGATTCTCAATCACAATATGCTGAACTGAATTTTTTCTTGAAAAATGGATATGCTCCATTATATCTCAATTATATAGCAAAGCGTGCTTTGAGACTTAAAGAAAATCAATATCAACTCATAGATGATGTGTTATTTAGGAGGAATTATGATTATGTATTATTGAGATGTTTAGAAAAAACTGAAGCTGAAAAAGTAATGCAGGAATTACATGATGGACTAGCTGGAGGTCATTTCGGAGGAAACACCACATCTCATAAAATACTGCATGCTAGTTATTATTGGCTAACTCTGTTTAAAGATTCACATGAATATGCAAGAAAATGTAAAGTATGTCAAACTACAGCAGGAAGAGAAAGGAAAGGAGCATTTCCATTACAGCTAGTAAATATGCAACAACCATTTGAACAATGGGGGTTAGATATTATAGGTGAAATAACTCCTAACTCTTCAAAATAGCACAGGTATATTCTAACTAAAACTGATTACTTCACAAAATGGGTAGAATCTATCCCATTAAAGGTGGTTAATATACAAAGTATTATAGATTTTATTGATCAGTTCATAATCACCAGGTTTGGTCTCCCATCAGCTTTGATATTTGATAATGCATCTTACTTTTCTGGAAATGCTATGATAGAATTTGATTTGAAAAGAGGTTTTGAATTAAAATACTCAACTAGCTATTACCCGCAAGGTAATGGATTAGCTGAATCTACAAATAAAAACCTTATCAGAATCATCAAACGAACTATAGAACAAAATCATAAAAATTGGCACAAAGCACTATTATTTTCTCTTTGGGTAGATATAATCACCCACAAAGCTTCAATAGGTACTTCTCCATTTGTGTTATTTTATGGGAAAGAAGTAATTCTACCCACAAACGGAACGATACCATCATTTTCTTTAGTGCAGTTTATTGATGAAAATCCTTCCTTTTCCCTTCAACTTAGACAAGATCAAATTATTAAGTTGGAAGAAGAAAGAGAAAAATCCAAAAAAACTCATATCCATCATCAACAAATAATAAAAGCTTCATTTGATTCAACTTCTGCCAGTCCAAAGAATTTTCAAATTGGTGATTTGGCATTGAAGTGGGACAAAGTGCATGAGGAAAAAGGTAAACACACAAAGTTTCAAAAACTCTGGCTAGGTCCATTTCAAATAATTGAAAAAATAGGCCCATAAACATTTCTATTACATGATTTATCAGGAAAAAATGATTCTTTTCCTGTTAATGGGAAAATTTTGAAAAAATATTTCTCATAGGAGGTAATCCCTTCTATCCTTGTATATTAAAATCTTTTGTTTTTTCTTGCAAAAATAAAATCTTGCTTAGTATTGATAGTTGGCCTTTCAAAACAAATCTCACATAGCTTTCTTTTCATTTTTCTTTTCACTTATAAAAAAATGAAAATGTTAAGGAAGGAAAATCGAAATATTTAGAGAGACAAATTGATTCTACCTTTCTAAAAAAATTAAATTTCAATAAAAGAGTTATTTGTTTTGATGAACTCTCATTTTTATATAGCGTGAATATTCTATTATCAGTCCAGAAAAGAAAATTTAAAATAGTAAGAAACCTTCTTGCAGAAAATAAATTTAAAACTCGACATTATCATCCAGTATCTTAAAAGGACCCATGATTCATCCCGTCCGGAAAATATTATAAATTTTCAAAAGGAATTGAAAAGAAAATAAAAAGAGATGATTTGAAGAAAAACTTAAAAGATAATAAGTCTCATCATGAGATTTTTTACCATGTTCATAAAGAAATAGTTAAACTGACATTACTAATACTGTCTACCAAAACAGTGTAATGACTTGAGATTATATCATAAAGACAAGGGGTCTCATCAAGAGCTAACTTGATCAGTTTAATTACTATTTGTGAATGGCATTGTTGTTATTTGGTTACCAAGCCAAGACAATGGATTTTAAGCAGATAAAAATATATAAAATAAAGTTTTCATAAATTAGAATGTACTTATGAAAATTATGAGAAATATTGGATGGAAAGATGGATCATAGCTGGGTAAAAGGTAACCCTTACAAAAGCTTAAAATTGCCTATTGGAATAGAGGCTCTATCTGTGATAAAAAGAGTAAATTTATATAAATATGATCTGTAAAGGTTATTTACTTTATCATTTTTAACTAAGTAAGGACTGATATAGATTTTCATATTTATATCTTTATAGAGGAATTCTCATGAATAGTGAATAAAAGAAATTTGCATTGTTTGGCAAATATATTATTTATTTGAAATTTCGTTCCTTTAACTATTTTATTTTAAAAAAGGTTCAGAATTTTCAAAAAATTTATTAGAGACATCTGGTTCATCCAAGTGAATCGCCAATTGTTGTGCTATACAACAACCCCCCATTTATTTTTTTATCAATAGGGACCCTTTAGAAATAAATAGGAAATTCCTTTTATAATTTCCTAAAATAAAAAACTTAGAAAATAAAATTTTTTGTTCTTCCCTTAAAAACGCATCGCATATTACATATCTTATTTCAAAAATAGTTATAAAACGTAAGATATGTGAATTGAGAAATGCGCTCGAAGCCTTTCCGAAGAAATAATTAAAAAACCTTATAAAAAGATCAAAATCGTCGTTTTATTCTTCCTTTTCGCATCACACTTTATTTAATCAATAAAGCTTTAAAAAACAAATGATATAAGTTGCGATACCCACGGACCTGAAAAGAAAATAAACTAGGAAATATAAAATCTTTTGCGATCGCGTCCACTTTAAGTTTTTTGCAATTTACATTGTGTGCAACTTATAGTATATACTCAAACACTATCCTATAAAAGTTGCGATCTACGATTTGCGCAGATCTCATTTCGTAGCCTTTAAAGGTTAATCATCGCGAAATATTATAAGGAATGATTGTGATTTGCATATTAAATGAATTCAACGTGTGAAAAAAAATTTGTGTCATATCAAATAGAATTTAATATCTTAACGACTTTAAAACAATTGATAGATCTTATGTGCGAGGCCATGTGAAATATTAAATTAGGAATTATGAAAGATGATTGATAAATTGACATCTTCTCGCGTGAATTAGAAGTAAATGATTGATTTACTCTTATAAGACTCATTATATGTTAAATTCGCTTCTCTCTCAGGAAATCAATTACTTGGTTGAAGAAGTTCAAAATGAGCAAAAGAGGCAAGGAAATATCTCAAACATCATCCACAGAAGACGCAAATATGTCCTCATTATTTTCAGACACCGTCTGCAACAAATACTGTGGTAGTTTGTCAATGAAGGCAATGTAGAAACTCTTCGAAGATGAAGGACCAAGGGTGATAGACAAAGTTTCTGCTACAGGCACTGATTCTACCTCTGATGCAACCCTTTTTGATGTTGCATGCTCGCACATTCATAGGATAGCGGCGAGACCGAATATTCTTCCTTATACAGACATGGTTAAGTGGGAAATTGATCACTTAAACATTGAAGATAGAATTTTCAAGAATTCGAGAGGAGATATTTTGGGTTCTTTCAAAGAAGAGGATTTAGTAGAAATGTATCATCTACCAACCCCATAGCAGAAATATGACAATAAGCATGTGAAAATTTTCAAATCAAAACATCCAGATCTTATCAAAGTCATCCATGAATGGAAGGACAATGAAGGGAAATTGAAGCAAGATAAGTCTGGTACGTACCCAATTACACAAATTCCTAATCCTTATTGTTATGTCGTTGGTATGTTGTGTAGAATATTTTCCAAGCCTGATAGTACTAGATTTTCAAGGGATTGGGTTCCCCTAATTGACGCAATCGTCAATTCATCTGTTATAAATTGGGCAGACATTCTATCCAAGTACCTAGCCAAGCATATCACTGAATATAGGAGTAAAAGGAGTGTTTCTCTCAGAGAAATACCTCCATTTTATATGTCTGCTTATGTCATGGAGGCAATTTTGTTTACTTCTAATTTTCCTACCATGGGTTGGAAATCGACCACCAAAAACACTACCCCGATTCATATCTACCATAGAGAACTCTGGGATTCCGAGTTCCACTTACACTTCTATAAAATCTGCTAAAGAGTCATTTTGCCCATGCATCAGATGATTTTCAACAAAGAGGCTCCCATGGTTTCTGAAGAAGACAATGTAGATATTATTCATGTAGCAAGATGGTTTTCTGAAGAAAATTTCCCATATATTAGAGTATTTGGGAGTCATGCTTCTCCCCATGTTTTACCTTACTATGTTCCAGATAAATTACTTGCAAAAGAAATAGCATATTAGCTTGTCAGTGGTGTCACAAAGCAGTTAAAGGATGGTAAAAAGGTTATTTGGCCTACTTTCCCTCTACAGTGTGGCACCTTTGCTCTGGCTAATATTGGACATACATACAAAGAGGTTCCCAAGATTCAGTTGTTGAAATTGGAATTTATGCTAGGAAGATTATATGATCCCAATGATGTGATTAAAAATTACATCGCAGAGCTAAAAATGAAGCCTTTTGTAAAGGAAGAAGATGAATCTGATGATTTCTTCCAAGGCATGGAAAATTTCTCTGATATTACCAAATACGTTTCAAGTCAATTAAGTCAAGAAGTAGCTAAAGCTTTTCAAGCATATAGAAACAAGAGACTAGAAAAGGTTCCTTTGAATTTGTTGACTATTGAAGATGAAAAACACACTCCAAGTGTTATTCTAAATGATGAAATGAAAGATATATCTGAAAATGAATCAGGTCAATCACAACAATAGTCTGATAATTTGAATCAATCTGAGGAATCCGAATCTAAGAAAGAAAATTCAGAAATTGACCAAATTATTCAAGAGATAGACTTGCTAGAGAAAACAAAGAAAAATGGGACAAAATAAAATTTGGAAACAATTCAACATACTCATAGCATGTTAGATAAATCCAAGCCATCTCGAGTAAAATATTTGATGAATGAATGGGAAGAATTTTCGGAATCAATAAAGACTCCCAAAGAAAATCCCAATATTGATCAAACATCAAGTTTTAAAACACCATAACCTTCACAGAAAATAGTTGAGGCTGTCAATCCGCTACTAAGATTTCTAGCAGTGCATGAAAAAGAAATCATACCGGCCTACCCTACAAATCAGATAGTTCTGCAGATTGAAGATATTTCATCATTAGACTTTTTCTACAGTCCTAGCTACAAAGTTGTGGTTAAAAGGAATAAAAGAAGAATTATTGATGAAAAAACTCCAAAACCAACAGATGAATCAATTGATGTACTTTGGAATGATTCCTCAGATGATCCCACTAAACATCTAACCAAGTTATCACAATATGCAGGCGCATATGCCACCGCTACTTTTGATAAAGCTACTGAGGTTAGAATATTGTTGAAACAAGAGGAAGCCAGAGTAAAAGAATTAGAATAGTTTCTAAATGAAGAGAAAGAGAAGACTTCCATTGAGCATATAAAAATAAGCACAACTCAATTTCATGAAGATATTGAAAGCCTCAAATTGAAGTCTCAGACAAAGCTTAATGAAAAGCAAGCACATCTGGAAAGAGCAATGGCTGAATTACAAAGTCAACCACAGTTAGAACAATTCATCAAAGAAGCACTTGATGTAAACACTATGTAAAAGAAAGAACAAGAAATGTTTTGTCACCAAGCTTCCATGATTGATTCTTATTGTGATTCCAATAAGATAATGATTCAGCAAATAGAAATTCAAAAACTGGAATGTGAAAGACTTGAAAAGAAAATCGACGAACACATTCAGTGGCAAATTTCAGATACAGGAAAATAAGATAATCTACCACAAATAGATAAGCTTCACAAAGAATTGTTATTCGCATAATGGAGAGCACAAATTAATAAAGCAAAGAAAGGAACGACCAAGATGTCCAAGAAATCAAATGAGATTATTCAGTCTATATGTGATCAATTGTTTAAAACATAACTTATTAAAGAAAACATGTCTAATGTGTTTTCAGGAACAAAGGTAGTAGAAATAAAATGGAGACATAGAGCAGATACACAAGAGGAAATGATCAAAAAATTTAATAAGTTTGATTAGGAAAATTACTGGAAATTTCTGATCAAACCTTACCATCAACATCAAACTCTTCAGTCTCTTATAGATTCAACAAAAAGATCTCAGTTAGTATTATCAAATGCTATTTTCAAGGGACAAATTTGGTCACGGATATCACAACCAGCTCAGCTTAAGGCAATGCTAGATATTTGTCAACTTCGTGATCACACTCAGAAAGAAGGGCATGATTCGCAAAATCAGGATTGTTAGTTCAAATTTCCTAGATTATTGTTTAAGTTAAGTTCTTAGAGAAAGGTTGTTTGAAACCTCCTCTACATTTTTGTAATAATTTTATTTTATTTTGTAGTTAGTTTAGTATTTAAACCCTTCTCATGCATTTAGAGAAGGGTCCATAATTTTATTGAGAACATTTTCAAAGAATGCTTAATTGTAAGTAAGTTTGTGAATGCCTTGATAAAGTAATGGAACACGACCTTTTCCGTTATATATCATTTTGTTGATCACTGTTGATGCACTTTTGTATTCTTTGAAAGACTTATTGGTAGAAGAGATGAATGTGGCCTATTATCACTGGTCAGATGAACAGAGAAGTACACATCTGTTACTATTATCATGTATGCTAATTTTGTTTTTTAATATTAGTGATGAATCCAACTTTCATGAATTATATATGAAATCAATTGTTTTTGTCTGAAATATCAGTTGCACTATTGTACGATATAAAGATAGAAATTGGTTTGCTTTATATATGATCATCAGATATATGTGATATATTTCTCATTTTCTTTTGATTAACTATTTTTTCAAGAGAATCATCTTACAAAGTAATAATTCTATTAAATTTGTGATGATCTTCATCATCACAGATTGAATAGATATCATTTTAGATTACATCAAATTAATATTATCCCAAGTTGGATTAAATTAGACTTAAATTCAAAGTTTTGCATTTTAGAATAAATTTGTTTTAGTTTTTAGTAATTTTTTATGCAAATCCTTTGAGAGAAACCCAATAATCAAAGAAAAAACCCAAATCTGGGAAACTGGTCCCATTATATCCAGTCGGAGCCACTATCCCAAATGGAAAAGGAATTTTCTTAAGGTTTGGACTGGGTGGTTATCCCCCTTTGTTGTTTCCACATATTTATGAGGCCTCAACAAGTCACTACTATTCTGGAAAATAAATGCCAGTGCTTTCCACATTGCATAAAAAGTATATTTAACATATGTACTAGAGATAATATAGTCTAGTAATCCCTACAATATGATTGTCCTCGCCCTGGAAACAAACTTCTTCCATTCTGCTAGATTCTGAGCATCAGTTGTTGCTCATTTCAGAACATCAATATTGATGTATTCCTTCAACCCATTATCCTCCATTACTGCCTCCATCCCATTCCATGAAACATAGTTCGAGCTTACCTCAAGGGCATACTCGAGCCTTAGTCCATTAAAATTAATCTTCTTAGTCTCGAAGAAAACCTACAAACTAATCCACAACCTCAAACCTCCTACAATGACAACTTCGAAATATATTCTCTATCGTGAATCTAGCCCTAATACCATGTAGAAATTAATGTGCAGATTCTAAAATGCTCATGAAATTTACTAAATCACAAGACTAGAAGCTACTGTAATGATCTGCAGAAGTAAATTCATGATCGAGAACATAATTCATTGACATGCAAGAACATTTAACACACATACACATAGATTTATCTAGGAAAAAATAAACAACTCAATACCCCTTAATCTTTGTATTGCATTAATCAAATAATCTGGATGAATACAATATGCTTTGCTCAACCTTGAGCTCAACCTGCACCTATATATTCTATCCTTTATTGAATGACTAAACATGTCCAATACTTAGCAAATTTCAAGCCTTCCAAAGCTCCTAATTCCTTTTGTTATTCCTTAGGGAATTAGGACCCTATTAATTAGGAAATTTCCTCATATGGATTGAACAATTCATTTAGGTCAATACTATGACTGCATAAACCATCTGTACACATTGGAATATGCCACAAATGATATTACACTTCCCTTAAAATCCAATCTCAATAGGGTAACTCAAATTCTCTCCATGCATGAGATAATTTAGGTTGATTGATTAGTTAACTAGTTGATCACTGAGTTGTGATTGACTAAACACCCCACCACTAGACCCTCCAATAGTTCCTCCAGCAATTGGAACTAGTTTAAATGACCATAACTCAATTTAACAGAATTAAATTGCTAAAACTAAAATGAACTCAACCTAGTCTCCTAAAATTTTGGAACGCATTGCACACAACTGAAATTCATGTCCCTAACTCGAATTAATTGAGATGCACTCCTATTTTTTATGAATCAACATAAGTAAACTAAACTTGAACTCAATAACTCGAATCAAGTGTTCTTCACTGAGTGAAAAGTTCTATGTCACCTCAGTCAACTCCTCCAAGTCGTCTGTTGATGTGGAGTTTTGAATTTTGTCAATTTCTTGCTACATTTTCAGCAATCATTACTATTATTCTGGTTATAAGCTGGTTATAATCGTGGTTTTATGAAAAACTTTAGTTATGGATCACATCATGTTTTGATTAGTAAATGAATGGTTGATGAGTTTATGACCTAATAGATGATAGTGCAACTATTGTGAAAGGGAATCAAACATTCTTAATGATTCTCGGATAAAGATTAGATCCCTATGTTCATATGTGTAATTATGACTTGTAGATTACATGTTCATGATGTGTTTAAAGAAATGTTTGTCATGTTTAGGCCTTGGTAGGTCAATTTATTGTATAAGTTTTGTATGGAAGGATTTATCCTTTTGTCTTTCATTTTTTTGGAAATTTTCATCAAGTTTTGGGTAGTGACTTGGAGTCTTGCCCTGTAAAGGTGGCATTGATTTCGCAGTAGCAGGAAAAAAAATATGAAATTGAGATGGTAGTCGCTCCCTTGCAAGATTACGCATGTGACTAGAGGATTTTAGATATATGGATTTAGGTTTTTGCATGCGACTAGGAGTTTGGGTCAATGAAAAGTAAAGTTAGCTCAGTGTTTGGGCACCTAAAAGGGTGGTTTAGCCCTTGGGGTCCTTTAGCATCTTAAGGAAGTTAGTAAGGTTTTGGTTTGTCGATTCCACTTCCTTAAGATGATCTAGGAGGTTGAATCATATAATAGTAACTCTTCGTCACATGTTCACCCCAACAGGCTAGTTAACTTGGGTAAACTTGGGAGGAGGGTGGTTACACAAGAGAGCACCATATCACTTTCTCCTCATAAAATTTTACATCTCTCTTCACAACTATCATTCTGAGGGATGTGTTATCACAAAATTGGACCTGATAGGCTGCTTGATCAGAAAATCTCATGTAACTATTTCAAACCTAATATTTTGACTGAGGCTTAGACTCCTTAGCCTGAGAGGGTTCTCCCAAAGGTTAATGATATGGATAAAGATATAGATGGATAACTCTATTTAGGAAATAAACTGATAAATGATAAACGTAGGTTGAGAATCACATTAGCATGTATACATTAGGCTTATGGAGTCAAAGAAATTTAGTAATTCAGTGAATCTACTTAACATGGAAGTTGAGGCATATCAGAGTTTTACTCATAAGGTACACACACATGAAACTGAAAAAACATAGTCAGTTCACTTATATAGGAAGTTAGAGCATCTAATAGATGAATTCTGAGTAATATAGATGAACACCACTACAATGAGATATATAAGAGATGAAAATAGAATAGAAAAACACTAAAACTCCTTCTGAATCTCAAGTTGGTCAAGTAGAAGATCTCTGTATTAGCTGAAAACCAGTCAATTCACAACAAGCACAGTTTTGCAAAAAATGTCCAACCCTTGACAAATTTGACCTCTTGGTCTTTAGTATACATCTTACAACATGAGATGATCTACCTCTAGGCTAGATACATCAAATTTCTATCCCTTGACACCTTGCATAATCATAAAACATGGAATTTATTACAAAAAGACACCTATCCTACTTAACAGTCCTATTCCAAAAAGGACTCAAACTTCTAATAACTATCTATAACAACCTTATCTATTTGAATTTACATCATTTCCAAGTGTATCATCACATGGTCAAATTTGGATGATGGGCTTCATTTCTTCATAACCACTTTGCTAACCTCCACAAAAATATGAAACAATACCTTGTTTTTTAGGAATAAGATCTTTTGCATTCTTTGAACATTATGACCATCATTTACTCTTCATTTCATGGTCCTTGACTGTTGGAAGTTGGATAAACACGTCCCATAACTCCTCCCTAGCCTCCAGCTGTCTAAAACCACTTTAAACACTGCTCAAAATGTTGTAATGTCCTGCGCTATGAAAACATAGAAGTTTCGTAGCGCCTTTTGTAGCGTTGCCATTTCAAGTCTTTATCCTCCAAAAAATAAATTCTTTCCTTTGCATCATTTTAATTACCCTTTAATATATCTTCCATATAAAATTCAGTTCTTAACTCAGTCTTTAACCCTTTAAAATCTGATCCAAATAAGCAAGAAAAGTAGCTACAATAGTTTCGTAGTGCTTTTCTGATTTTTTACACTAAATGCGCTACGAAATTGCTGAGTATGTATATTCTTCAAAAAATTTCCAAGGGAAAACCATGTTTGCCTCCAAAAATCAAAACTTAACATGTCTTCAATATTTACAATTCATACAAACTGTAAACCCACTTCATTCTAGCTTCCTTGAGACCTTCTTTCTGCATTTACACTTGGTTGAGCTATTGGTTCTTCTATGATTGTCATTTTAATGCCTCTGCTCTTTAATTCATCATGAATTAACTCCAGCTGTTGCTCTAAATCCTTCACTTGGTCTTTAAGTCCTCTGTTAGTAGCTCTCAGATGAGTGTTTATTATTCTGACAAAATTAGCTTCTTTTATTGCTGGAACTATCCATTTGAAAAATTGTTTTGTATTACTTAAGTTTTCAGAAGCAGAATCAACTTGTCCTTCCCACATTGCCTTCATTCTTTTAAACTGTACTTTCTCGGCACTGTGTTTTCTAGCTCTTCTTTTCATGACAACAATTTATTGGTTTTCCAACCTTAATTTCTCCTCAAGGTGTTGAAACTTTGTTTTCTCTGTCATTTTCTCTTTTCCCCTTTTTGTTCTGTTGATTGTATCCTTCACTATGGGTGATGAGAGGTCAATTATATCTTTGGATTATTTAGTTATCTCAGTGGGTATTTGAACTTCTTTGATTCCTTCCATTAATTTCCTAGCATGCCTAGTCATAGGCTTTCTTTCTTGAAAGATAAAACCTGCATCTTCCCCCTCAAACTCTAGCCTCTTTGCAGACTTGGCCTTTTTCAGCTTATGCTCATCTTCCCCAATGAACTCAGCTTGGACAATGGGTGTTTCTTCTATGTCAATAGAATGAATAATATCCTCTAGATTCCCCTTTGTTACTGGGTTGTCTTCTATAGCAACTATATTTCCTTTCAATGCCACTGCTTGGCTTCTAACTACTCTTTTGGTCCCCTGTTTGTTGACAGCTTGTTTCTGTTTTTCATCTTTGAAAACCTTTGATCTCTGTTTTGCAGGTGGGAGAGTTGGTGTATCAAGCATTTGCATTTTCTCTGGCCCTTTCTCAGTTTTCTTTCTTGACTTCACTCTTGCAGTTTCTTTTGGTTTTGCGACCATAGGTTGGCTTCGTTCTACTGCTGGTGATGATGGAACTCCTTTAGCTTTAGGGTTTCTTGCGGGAGTTAGGGTTTCCAACTCAAAACCATTTATAAACAAGAATTATGACCAATATCTTCCTATCTTCTGAAGTTCATCTAAAATAAATAATTTCATTAAGCCATGATGAAATAAGGATGTTTCACTCCCTTTATATTTTTCCTGCACCTTATCAGCCATCTTTCCAAGACTCCTATGAAAAAAAAAGGTAAATCAAGTGAAATCTTACCAGTGAAGTGTAAAATCAATTTGAAATGATATGAATAAAAATTGTGATATCTGCCTTCACAGGTAAAATATTTCTGAATGTTGAGCAGCAGTTTTGAGTAGTTACCTTTGATGTAGCTTCTAGGGATAGCATTATTAAGGTCCATGTCTGTGTGCTCAAGTTTCATGAACTCTTTACACTGCTCCATATCAAATTTGAACCCTTTGAACCAGGTTTCTTGAGCTCTTGGTATCTCTATAACGACAAAAATGACCTATGGTGTAATAGACACAATTAGCATCACGACTTTAGTGGTTGTTCCATTGAAATTCATAGCCAATTCCTTGGATACCTGTGTGTGACAACCCTACAACTTCTCACAAAACCGTAGGCAACCTACTCTTCTGAATTCTTCCATCACTGCTGGGTCTTCAATTATTGCGTTCATGTCTTCAGGTTCATGCCTTAAGCACTGTCCTCCTCTGTGAATTTTTCTTTCCTCTGCCATATTCTCCAGAAAGATTTCAACCTCACTTGATATGGATGTATTGGCCTCGCTTGAATAAATTTCTCAGCCTCTCTTGATATGGGTGTAGTAAAACCTTTGTATGAACCAGCCACATGTTTGGCTTGACATTCAGAGCTCAGACATTCGAATGGAGGCAAAAGGATGAGAATGACTAATTAGGAAAGATTTTGAAATTTTAAATGTCCTCTCATAACTAAAATAATGCCTCATTCATAACCTATAATGACCATGATGACTGTAAACGTGGGTGTGTACTTCAATTTTATCATTACATGACTCAACATGCCACTATCCTACCCTTTCCCAACGATTTCTGACATTTTCCAACTCAACTGAAAAGACAGTTACAAAAATTCACTTTCGTAGTGCCTGCAGTGTAATTTTTCCTATTTGCACTACGAAACTATCAATGCTTTCATAGCTCAAAATGAATTTTTTCAACCGGTGGCGCTACGAAACTGCGGTTTCTTGGCTAATTGGACAGTTTTGATGAAGAAACTTAGGGAAATGAAATGAAACCAAAAATGATGAATGTTTGACATGAAAGAGATTTAAAGAAGGTTTTATTTGAAACTTAGGATGAGCTTTAAACTATAAAAAATCTAAAATATTCCCTTGATCAAACCTAAATTGACTCGTAAAACCTTATTTTGATCCATGAAATTTTGTAACCTTGTCAAAATGATGTTTTGAATTTTTTTGTGTGATAACAGTGGCCCCACTTGGGATAGTGTGCCCCTGTGGTACACTAAGAACCAATAGTTCCAGTGCTGCTATCCATTTTCTTGATCAAAACAGAAAATTTTTGAAATTGCCAAGATTTCTCCTCAATCTCTAATGGCCTTCACCTAGGGCTCAAGATTGCTAATTTAGCTTGTCATTATTAGCATAAAAACTCATAAAATGGAATATATACAGTGATATGAATGATCAACAGAGTTTAGAAAGAGTAATTCTTTAAAAACCTGCCATTGACAGGTCCTCCAACATATGATTTTCCATCCATCTCTTGCAGTATGTAAGTATCGTTTCCATGGAAAGCAGCTATTTTGAAAAGACCTTTCCACAAGTTTTCAAACTTACCATTTTTTCCTTTCTCTTCAATTCTAGCCTCCCATTTCAACACTTCATCTTGAATTTGAAAACTTTCTTCCTTGATCTTCTTATCAAATGTCCTCTTGATTCTATTTTGAGATTGTTGATTGCTGTTGTAAACTTCATCCCTCTTCTCTTGCAGAGCTAGTAACTGATTGATTCTTCTCTGAACTGAATTTGGTTCCTCTTCTAATCCTTGAATCAACTTCATGACAGGAACCCCTAAAGATGTAGGAAAAATGGCTTCAGCTCCATATACCAGTTCATATGGTGAAGTTCAAATTGACCTTTTTGTGCATATCCTATCAGCCCATAAGGCATACTTCAACTTAAAATGGCAAGCCTTCTTATTTTCCCGCAACACCTTTTTAATGATCCTCACAATGCTCTTGTTAGAAGATCAGCGAGACCATTCCCTTGTGGATAATATGCAGTGGAATGCCCAAGAGTAATATGATATTGATGATAGAAATTAATCAGCTTCTTAGACTTAAATTCTTGCACATTATCAGTTATGATCTTCATGGGGAAACCAAATCTAGACAAGATATTATTTTCCAAAAAGAAATAATAACATAATCATTTTCTTGCCTAGTTGGGATTGCTTCAATCCATTTGGTAAAGTAATCAGTCGCCGTGAGAATCCAGCGATGCTGACATGATGATGATGGATGAATCTCTCCAATAAAATCTAGCCCCCATTGCTGAAATGGTGCTTCCACATAGATAGGCATTAAAGGTAAAGGTACAAGTTTCTTCTTACCATAAAAAATTTGGCATTCATCGCAAGCAACAATATTTTTGTAGACATCCTTAAACATTGTAGGCCAGTAATACCCTGATCTAAGAATCTTGTTCATTGTGGCCTTCCAATAATGGTGACCTCAACAATCTCCTTTGTGGAACTCCTCAATCACTTTATCAGCCTCCTCTTCTAGCAAACAATTCAGCAAAATACCACCAGTATCCTTCCAAAACAATTTTTTATCAAAAATGCAATACCTCAAGGATTTTAACTTCACAAATCTTGCCTTAGACTTTGTTAGCTTAGCAGGTGCTTTATTATGATGTAGGAAAAAAATAATATCCTTGTACCAATCTGAGGTGATGTAATTTTATTCAATAGGGACTATTTCTTCTTCCTCATCTGAAATTTCTGATATTTCTACAATTAAATTCATGTCAAGACAGCCAGATTTTGACTGTTCCATCAACTTCTCTAAGCCTTTTCCTTTGACCAATTTTGTTGGCTTGATATCTATATCATACTCCAGTAATTTAGCAATCCATTTTCCCCTCTTACCATCAAGATCGACTTGAGTGAGGATGTCTTTCACAACAGTATTAGGAACAAAAGCCACAATATGAGAATGTGGAATATAAATTCTGAAATCTTTGATAGCCTTCACCAAGGAATAAAATTGTTTCTATAATATATTATATTTCAGCTCAGAGTTAGCTAATGTCCTACTAAAGAATGAAATGGGTTTCTCAATACCTTGCTGTTCCTTTTGCAACAAAACTACACCAATAGTATTTTCTGATGCAAAAGTGAAAACCAAAAATTCTTTTGAGAAATCCGGGCTGATCAGTACCGGTGCTTGAGTGAGTTCCTTTTTGATCTCCTCAAATGAGTGCTTTGCCTTTGCTTTCCACTTAATTTCAACTCCCTTCTTCAGCATCTTTGTTATATCCTTCACAATCTCAGCAAAATTAGGAATAAATCTCCTTACAAAATTTACTTTTCCAAGGAAAGATTGAATCTCCTTCCTGTTTCTAGGAAAATCCACCTTTTGAATTGCATTGAACGATTTGGATCAATCTTAAACCCATCTTTAGAAATTATGTGTCCAAGTAATTTACCTGAAATTAAAGAAAAAATACTTTTGGTGGGATTTAGAGAAATGCCAAACCTTCTACACTTCAGCAGAATTCTTTCTAAGTGTTTCAAGTGATCTTCTTCTCTCTTTGAGAAGACTGTTATGTCATCAAGATAAACAACCATGATATTTTCCTTCTCTTCAGAAAAATAAATGTCCATTGTCCTCTGAAAGGTATCTCCTGCATTCATGAGACAAAATGGCATCTTGGCATACATAAAAGCGCCCCATGGTGTAGTAAAGGTTCTTTTTTGCTGATCATCCGGATGTACAAGGATCTGATTATAACCTGAAAAACCATCAAGCATAGAAATCCTTTGGAAACCAAAAATAGTTTGCAAAATTTGATCCATCTTTGGGAGAGGATAATTGTCCTTCAGAGAGGCTTTATTCAAGTTTCTGACGTCAATACATATTCTAATTTCTCCACTCTTTTTCCTAACTGGAACCAAGTTTGCAAGCCAATTTGAGAATCTGATTGGGACAATGATTTTGGCATCAAAGAGTTTTTTTATTTCCTTCTCAATCAATGGCATGAGAAGTGGGTTAATCCTCCTCAACTTCTTCTTGAAAGGCCTTTCATTTTCTTTGATGGGAATAGTATGCTAAATAATAGTGGGGTAATACTTTTTCAAGTCAGCATAATTCCAAGCAAAAAACTCTATGAATCTCTTCATCATCTCAATATAATTGTACTTCATATCAACTAAAAGAAACTTTGAAAGTTTAATCATTTTGAGCATAGCTACTGTACCAAGGTTACAACTCTTAACCTCGTCATCATCAGCTTGTATCTTAGGGGATTTAAAAACATCATTCTAATCAAAAACTTTTTCAAGAGGTATGAGTCCCTTTGGTATGGAATTATTCTTTAGCTGCAAAACTTCAGAATTTCCTTTAGATTCAACAAGCATATTTTTCTGATCTACTTGTATATTTTCAAATTCTTCTTTCAGCTCAATAAAGTTCTTCACTTGTTGGTCATCCTCAAAAACTTGCCAATGAGTAATATTGTCAGGGATAGATGGTCTATGGCGAACTTCAACCTCATATTTTTCAGTGGAATATATGGGAATAATGAAAAGAATTGTAGACACAACAAGAGAATCAATAATAGGGAAAATTTTATGGATGGAAAACTATCCTAAAGTTTAAAACATTGGCGAATCTCACTAGTCCTAATATGCAAACTATAAAATGTTTATCAATGTATTTGTAAAATTATTCAAATTTATAATAATGTTATATATATACTCTCTATATAATGTTGGTGATTATTAAGGTAAAATAATTTTATATTATAAAATTTGGGCAAATCATTTTTATAAAAATTGGAAATTGGCGAATCTTTTTCTTTTTAAAATCATGCAAAATTAGCCCACTTGTGAATATTAGCCCCTAAATTTTTCCATGATCAGCAATGGAATTTTGTTCTCTAGTTTTGACAAATAATGAGTAAGCTTGGAATTTTCCAACATGTCCAAAACTAAGTTTCTATATGCCCTCATCCTTATATCCTTTTTTTGATAAGCACCTTCAATTTGTTTAATGACTAATTCTAAATATCCAAAAACAGAAATCTTTTGAGCATTCATTCTTTTCAAGACTTCTAAACCCAAAATCAAGGATTCATACTCAACCATGTTATTTGTGTAATCAAAGTTCAATTTGTAGGAAAGGAATTTAGTTTCATCACTTGGACTTGTGATCCAAATCCCTGCTCCTGCCCCTTCTTTTCCTGCAGATCCATCAAAATGCAATGACCACCAACCTTCCGCTTTCTTATCACTGACTTGTTGATCTTCTGTTTGCTGATTTTCAGACTGCTGAATTTCAGATTACTGATTTTCTGCTTTCTTCTCATCCTCTGCTTTATTAGTCAACTCATTGAAAATAATAGCAGATCCAAGTTCAGTATCAAGAGCATAAATTGGAAAATTATGAGGTTTATCTTTACTACTCACCATGTAAGCCATTCTTGTCTCTCGATACAACCTTCTTTGCTCACCAAAAACAAGAATGGTGGCATAAGTAAGGTCCATCTGCATTGCACCTTTGATTTTTGCTGCCCATGACCTTGATAATAGCATACCAAACTTTGGTGGAATGTCTACTACCATGATGTCCATGACCACTGTCTTGGTAGGGACTTGTGTAAGACCAACAACAACATCCTTAATTAAACCAATGCATTGAACTCTTTTCAAATCAAAATAAAACAAGTCCTTATATGGTCTAGTTATTTCTAACCCCATAATTTCCATGATTAATTTGGGCATAAGGTTGTGTGAGGCCCCTGAATCTAACATAGCATTATGTAATGTCATGTCATGAATGCTAAGGCTCACATAAAAAGGAGGTACCTCCTCATTCTATTCATCTTCTAATCTTGGGCCCAAGTAAATTGTTGGATAATCCTCTTGTACATTTAAAATATCAGTAGCTCCTAGTTGTGAATTCAACATTTTAACAATCTTGCTTCTATACTCATTGACTTTGAGAATCTCACCAAAAGGTACTGGTATTTTGATCTTAGAAATTTCATTTTCCAAACTCAAAACAGAAACAAAATTTTCAGCTTCTTTGATAGGAGGAAAAGGTGGTGTATCTTTCTTACCTTCAGTAGCTTTAGGAGTATCTTTATTGCCATCAGCAACCTTAGGTGTATCTTTCTTAGGTTGTGTTTTATTTGCAATGATAGGAAACTTTCTATTTCTGAGATTGTATTGTGTTTGCATCTCAAAAATAGCATGTTGATACCCTTTTAGATAATCTGATGGTTCTTCTCCATGATTACCTTGGTCTGATTCATAATGTTCCTCTTTAGTCAAGAAAATTCCAGACATTTCTTCATCTAAAGAGTGAATAGACTCTTCAGGAATTTTAGGTTCATGTTCTTCATCAATCAAGTTCTGCTGGAAAGGAGGTCTCACTGGAGGATCAAGCTGAAGATTTCTATTTTCTCTTAGCCTTTGCTGATTCTAAGGTCTCCTAAACTGAGGGTTTCTAAACTGAGGTTCATGTTGTGCAGGAGGAGCAGAAGTATTTCCAAGGGCCAACCTATCCATCAAATTTTCCATTGTTTTCATCATTGAATAACATTTATCATCAGAGGTAGGGGAGGAAGGCTTCTCTTCTTCTTTTAACTTAGTCTTACCCATTTTAGACTTTTTAGCAGTTATCATATTAACCTCCACCTTCACTACATCATTTTTCATTTCAGCAAGTGAAGGGGATTCTCTTTCTCTAAGCAGTATAGAAAATTCATAATCAAAAGCTTCGACATATCTCATCTGAGCTAAGGCTTGTGGAGGTTTTAAATGGGCAGGAATAGAGTCATAAACTTTATTAAAATTTTTTGAAATGTTTTGAACAGTTTCATCAACATCTCTTCTTAAACTATTATACTCATTGAGGGCTTGTACTGGATTAGTTCTGTTTCCCCATTTTCTAAAAAATGTATCTTCAAACTCATTCCAATTATGAATACTTCTAGGATTAAGGGCTTTGAACCACTTCCTAACTTCACTAGTAAAGCTCTGATAAAAAAATATCAATTTTACATCTTCATGATCAAACTCCTCCCTATCTATAAAATCATTAAATTGATCCACATGTTCTTCTGCTGTAATCTCTTCATCACTTCCCCAAGTTTTGATTCTAGCAGCATATTTTCTAGGGAGGTCATGTAAAACAGTTGGAAGAATAAGAGGGGCATATCTAGTAGGTGCAGTAGGTGGAGGAGGTACATTTCCAGCCATGGTGAAAGGGACAGTAGTAGCTTTAGGGATAGCATCAATAGAGGATGATGAACTGTTATGAAGAGGACTGTTTGGTCTTTTTTGTCCATTAACAATTGAACTCCAGTCAGGAAGAGGAAAACCAGCTTTACTTTTCAACAAGATTTCAAAAGGGTCAAGCTCTTTCAACTTATCCAAAGATTCTCTTTCTAGTAACAATTTAGAAGTGACTGCTTCCCAAAGCTCTTCTTTATCTTCCTCTGTTACTAGGGCTAAGGTATCAATACCTCTCTTATGAAAGTCTAAGATAATTTAAATTAATTATTTTTCACTTTAAGATCTAAACAAGACTTCCTGAATTTTATCATCAACTCTTTTATCTTCAGGACTTCCTAATTTTTCAGAGGATAAGGATTTGGAATGTGATGGAGTACCTAATATTTTAGAAATGCCTTGGCTACCTCTGGAAATGGTGTTTGGATTTTCCACAATGGTAGGTGGATCTGGGTCAGGATTACTCCTCATGTATCTCATTCTCGAAGCCACGTTTTATCATATAAATTTTGAATGAAGTCACCAAGGTAGATGAAACCTCGAAAATCTTCCTGAGCTCCTGCTACCTTCAGAATTTTAGCTTCAAAATTTTGGGAAATTATAATATTCAGGCTCCCGGCAGACGCACCAAAATTTTATCACAAAATTGGACCTGACAGGCTGCTTGATCAAAAAATCTCATGTAACTATTTTAAACCTAATATTTTTACTTAGGCTTAGCCTCCTCAGCGTGAGAGGGCTCTCTCAAAGGTTAATGATATGGATACAGATATAGATGGCTAACTCTATTTAGGAAATAAACTGATAAATGATAAATGTAGGTTGAGAATCACATTAGCATGTATACATTGGGCTTATGGAGTCAAAGAAATTGAGTAATTCAGTGAATCTACTTAACATGGAAGTTGAGGCATATCAGAGTTTTAGTCATAAGGTACACACACATGAAACTGTAAAAACACAGTCAGTTCACTTATATAGAAGTTAGAGCATCTAATAGATGAATTCTGAGTAATATAGATGAACACCACTACAATGAGATATATAAGAGATGAAAATAGAATAGGAAAACACTAAAACTCCTTCTAAATCTCAAGTTGGTCAAGTAGAAGATCTCTGTATTGGCTGAAAACTAGTCAATTCACAACAAGCATAACTTTGCCAAAAATGTCCTACCCTTGACAAATTTGACCTCTTGGTCTTTAATAGACATCTTACAACATGAGATGATCTCCCTCTAGGCTAGATACCTCAAATTTTTGTCCCTTGACACCTTGCATAATCATAAAACATGGAATTTATTACAAAAAGACACCTATCCTACTTAACAATCCTATTCCAAAAAGGACACAAACTTCTAATCACTCTCTATAACAACCTTATCTATTTGAATTTACATAATTGCCAAGTGTATCATCACATGGTCAAATTTGGATGATGGGCTTCATTTATTCATAACCGCTTTGCCGACCTCCACAAAAATAGGAAACAATACCCTAGTTTTTAGGCATAAGATATTTTGCATTCTTTGAACATTCTGACCATCATTTACTCTTCATTCGTGGTCCTTGACTGTTGGAAGTTGGATTAACACATTCCATAACTCCTCCATAGCCTCCAGTTGTCTAAAAGCACTTTAAACACTGATCAAAATGCTGTAATATCCTGCGCTATGAAAACACAACAGTTTTGTAGCGCCTTTTGTAGCGCTGCCATTTCAAGTCTTTATCCTCCAAAAACTCAATTCTTTCCTCTGCATCATTTTAATTACCCTTTAATATATCTTCCATATAAAATTCAGTTCTTAACTCAGTCTTCAACCCTTTAAAATCTGATCAAAATAAGCAAGAAAAGTAGCTGCAACAGTTTCATAGCGCTTTTCTGCTTTTTTACACTGAATGCGCTACGAAACTGTTGAGTATGCAGATTCTTCAAAAATTTGCCAAGGGAAAACCATGTTTTCCTCCAAAACTCAAAACATAACCTTTCTTCAGTATTTACAATTCATACAAATTGTAAACCCACTTCATTCTGGCTTCCTTGAGACATTCTTTCTTCATTTATACTTCGTTGAGCTATTGGTTCTTCTATGATTGTCATTTTAATGCCTCTTCTCTTTAATTCATCATGAATTAACTCCAGCTATTGCTCTAAATCCTTCACTTGGTCTTTAAGTCCTCTGTTAGTAGCTCTCATATGAGTGTTTATTATTCTAACAAACTTAGCTTCTTTTATTTTTGGAATTGTCCATTTGAAAAATTGTTCTGTATTACTTAAGTTTTCAAAAGTAGAATCAAATTGTCCTTCCCACATTGCCTTCATTCTTTTAAACTTTACTTTCTCGGCACTGTGTTTTCTAGCTCTCTTTTTCATGACAACAATTTCCTAGTTTTCTAACCTTAATTTCTCCTCAAGGCACTGAAACTCTGTTTTCTCTGTCATTTTCTCTTTCCCCTTTTTGTTCTATTGATTGTATCCTTCACTATGGGTGATGAGGGGTCAATTATCTCTTTGGATTCTTTAGCTATCTCAGTGGGTATTTGAACTTCTTTTTTGCCTTCCATTAATTTCCTAGCATGCCTAGTCATAGGCTTTCTTTCTTGAAAGATAAAACCTGCATCTTCCCCCTCAAACTCTAGCCTCTTTGCAGACTTGGCCTTTTTCATCTTATGCTCATCTTCCCCAATGAAATTATCTTGGACAATGGGTGTTTCTTCTATGTCAATAGCATGAATAATATCCTCTAGATTCCCCTTTGTTACTGGGTTGTCTTCTGTAGCAATTGTCTTTCCTTTCAATGCCACTGCTTGGCTTCTATTTACTCTTTTGGTCCCCTATTTGCTGACAACTTGTTTCTATTTTGCATCTTTGACAACCTTTGATCTCTGTTTTGCAGGTGGGTAAGTTGGTGTATCAAGAATTTGCATTTTCTTTCGCCCTTTCTTAGTTTTCTTTCTTGGCTTCACTCTTGCAGTTGCTTTTGGTTTTGCAAGCACAAGTTGGCTTGGTTCTACTGCTGGTGATGATGAAACTCCTTTAGCTTTAGGGTTTCTTAGAGGAGTTAGGTGTTAGTATGAATCTTAATTACAAGCGTACGAAAAAATACCACTTTAGCTGTGCATAACAAAAAACCCTAACAGTAAAGATGACTGCCAATATCTTCAGATATGCAGTTAGGTGATCAAGATAAATGCTACAAAAATCTAGATCTATGCATTAGAAGACATTAAATAGTAGAAAAAACAAGATTTACTCCATGCATCCAATAGACAAGACAAGAATATTTTGAATGAATTTTATATTATGGGAACCTGGGAGGAAAACACAGAAGGGTGTTACCAGTTCTCCTCAATGAGATGGGTTCTTGTAAGTCCTCGGCACTTCAGATCTAAAACTTCTATCTCTTGATGGTGTAGAAAACCCAGACAAAAATGGTAGCAAAATATGACTATGATGGTGGATCAATAGTCAGACCAAAAGTATATATCCAGAGTGATCTTTAGGCAACAAAAGGTGGTAAATGAATGAAAAAACCCTTCTATTTATAATAAAACATTGAGTTAGTCTATATATTGGTGCATAATTAAAATATTACTAACCAAATCAAGATCCAACTTTTATGGAATATTTTATTATATTTGTTGGAGGGAAAAGGAATTTGACTTGGGTCAAATCCCTTTATTTGTAAATAATAAATAAATAAATTATTTATTTATAATTTTAAGGATGTGTTTGAGTAATAATCAAATAAATAATGATTTATTTAATTATTTAAGGGTGATTTAGTCATATTTAACAAATAATATTATTTAAATAAGGTTTAAATAATTATTCTTAGAAAATAATAAGAAAAATAATGATTTATCTAATTAATTTCCTTGTTTTGGGTTAAATATAACCAGGAATATTAATTAAACTGTTGTTTAATTAATTATTCCTTGAGGAAAATCAAACAAATGTAGATTTATTTAATATTTCCCCATGGGGTTTCCTGTTTAGACCATAAACAACTTAATAAAGGTGGTTTACTAAGTTATTTTCATAGTGAAAGAAATTTTACTTAGGGTAAAATTGGTCTTACATGGTATACTTGGGTCCATCTAATGATAATAGGTTAGATGACCAAAAAATGGTGTAACAAATTGCCCCCCATCGTGCGAGCGTTAGGAGCTAATCATATGACCGAAGTACGTTGTAAGAACTCAATCATTAGACACCGAAGGGGAAGTCAAAGAGAGAGAAATATAAGGTAAACCAAAGTGCTGAAAGGACTAGACCCTGAGGAGGTGAGACTTACAGGTGCGACAAGTCTCTTTTATGAGTGAGTACGTGTGCTATAGGCGGCGGGGGAGGCATACCTATGCCCGTCGAGACAAAGTACAAAGAATAAGGCGTCCAGTAAGCAAGGGACTGAAAAATATAGTACATGTTGGCATAAACATGAGCCAGATAAAAAACATGATAATGAATCCCACATACATATTGTGCCTGGGATAACAGCCAAGACTTGTACAATAATATCTAAGTACATGAGTTATAAATACAACCAAGATGCCCCTGTAAACAGGAAAGGGATCTGAAAATCTGACTGATACATGCAATCAAAAAGGCGTTGCAAGCGGATGAGGCCGACATCATCAAATCTATGGAGTTGCATCGAAGGCTGAAAAGAAGAGGTCATCTGGGCATGTGGGGGGCTACTTGTAGGGCCACCCCATGATGAGGGCTGAGACATCTCACACACACCCAAGAATCACTGATATCAGCTGCTGCATCACTAGACCATCTAGTATACAGATCTCGATCATGCTGAGAGGAGCTGGAGCTGAGAAAAAATCAAGTCAAAGGGCAATAAGGAGTCCCTTTGCCTGATCCGAGGCACCGAACAAGAGTGGAAGTTGGAACCAAGGTACACCGCCCTCTAGACCTGTATTCTAGAATGAATGAGCTGATGTCGACAAAAGGAGGTCTGCCATAGGTGAGGCAATAAGGGATCCTCAACTAAGGCACAAGAGAAAATAGTAGAGCGACTGACAGACTGACACCAGGGATGATGACGAAATAGGGAGGGGACTGAGTAGAGGACGGACGACTTCCTTTATTAGAGCATAAAGGGCATGAATGACCCGACAGCAACTGATACAATATCATGAGGGATAGGGGACAGTGGGACTGAAGGCCATAATGTGTGACACGAGAGAGGAACCAAGAAATGAAGGATGGAGGAATATAACGGGATACAAAGGGACTCGAGATAGACTCCATAAATGCAATGATGACTCAACTTGGATGCTCTAAACAAGGGCGAATCGATGGTGCTGCGACACAGAAAAAGGGGTCTAATGGGGACCATGAAAACATGAGTACATGATGGTTACTCACGATGAAGATCAACTCAAGCATGGAAAAGTATGAAGGCAAAGGGGTGCCCCCAAGTACAAGTGTGGCAAGTGAAGAAATTCAATTTTGAGGAGTGGTGAAGTGACCCTTCTTGGAAAACATGTGTCTGGTGAAGTATCAAATCATAAAAAATTAACAGATAGCCATATGAGGGCTCAGTGAGAGCTTTCCAACGGTACAGACGGTTTAGAAAACTAAGCTACGGTTTGGTCGCAGCAAGCGAAAAAAAAATCAGGGGTTTCTCTTTTAATAAGGCATTTTCCCTCCAAATTCACTCATTTGCATGTGGAGCTGTGGTGAATGTAGAGAGGAGAGAAGGCCCTAAATCTTGCGGCGATCGTAGCGGACAAACCGACCGTTGGAATCAAGATCTGTCAGTTGCAGGTAAGAGGCCTTACCCTACTCTTTATTTTCAGTGGATTGAAAGTTTAGATTAGGTCCCTAGGGCTTAGGAATAGACCCCTGCTCCTCTTCATGGTCGAGTCACACTTTTTGGGGAAAAAAGTGTGACCTGGGTAGTAGGTTTTGAGCAAAAAAGTGCGACCTGTCCCAGGTTTGGGCCTGAAAAGTGCGACCTGTCAGGGAGGGGTTTTTCTGTGCTGTTTTTTGGCTGAGCACTAGGTTTTATGATGAGATACAATATTTCCTTTTTGTAAACTGACAAATATGATGGTTTTTTACAGATATGGCAGATTTACGGATCAACTAGAGAGAGAGAGACCTGGGTGCATTACGATTGGAGATCCGGGAGGATCAAGGTGTCTGTAGTGCATTGGCTAGGTTTGGGGTTCTGAAGTTTGTGGAGAACCCTTTGATGAGAGCTGGAGAGCCCTTATTGGCCCTGATTGTCAGCTATTGGGATATGTACCATGAGGTATTTATAGTGCAGGGGCACTAGATCGAGTTGACGATCCAGGATATATATTTCCTGACTGGTCTCCCACCACTTGGGATGGTAGGGAATACTCAGCCAGTATTACCGTGGGGGTGGTATATCATAGAGTTTTTAGAGTTCCATTGTCGACTAGGTCTCCAAGTCAAGGGGACTCGGATACCCATCAGGGATTTGGAGAGGTTAGAGACTCGTGCTGTGGCCGCAACGGTGCTGCGGATCCTGGGAAACCAGGCACTCTACCACATCACTGGAGGGAAGATGATGCTTGTGGAGAGTGTTTTGAGTGGGACCTACTATGGGTGGGCCCAGATGATGCTGTATTCATTGAAACAACAGTTGTCGCTATGCAAGAGGCAAGTGAACCATGAATGTGCATATGGTATAGTTTTGTGCTCGTTCTTCTTTGAGAAGATCCTGACACTTCGACCTCACATACAGCTCCAAGATGGGGGCCTGAGAGAGCCTAGGATGCGCTGGTGGGGGCGACTACTATGTAGAGGAGGATGTGGGGCGGTTGGACGGGTGTTTCGACCATAGTTCTTTGTTCATTGGGATAAAATACCACTGTATATAGACGACTATCCCTATAGTGGGATGAGTTATTGTGGGGACCCATATTTGCTACTACCGCCTGGTCGAATATGGGGGCTTGATGGTAAGTGACAAATTGCTAATATTTTATGTGCATGTAAAGGTCTAGAATATTGTATGTGGTACTGATTCTTTCACTTTTGGTATGCAAATACAGCATCGGTAAAACCGGCCAGATATATGGAACGACCTGCAGTATCGGGGACTGCAGGACCTAGTGGACTGAGGGTGCAACAAAATGAGGATGCAGCGGCCCTTCTAGAGGACATCTGTCATAGATGTGAGAGGCTTATGACTGGTGTTTCAGAGCACGACTGGCAAGACTTAGATGACCAGTACATAGAGCCATGTATTGGTCTACCCTCTGAGTGGAAAGGGGTCATGCGGTGCATGGCAATGGCTGGACAGGGTATGCGTGATCTACAAGCTGCGGGAGAAGAGCCATTGGCTCGGGATCCTCCAGATAGTGATTAGTGTGTAGGGGCAGGTGGTTCCCCTAGTTTTGAGTTTTGTAACATGCTATGGGCATGTCATTTTTATCAGAGTGGATGGACTCTAAAACATTTTATATGACACATATTATGGATATGCATCGTTTTGATATTTTTATGTTATTGTCTTGTGTTAAATGCGTGTGCTAAATGCCAATCTAGAATATGGTTTGCAATGCTATCTACATAGTGATTTTGTGCTCTATGTTTATGACTAAATTTAATAATTTCAAATTCACACATCAAAAGCTTCACTCGTAAATATCTTCTGAAAAGGATAGGATTATGCACACGATAGACACCATTCAATTGCATGACAAGAAGCAGGGAATATAAATGAACATGTAGGTGGAGGATGAAATGTGAAAGGGAATTGGCTAATAAACCTCGCACTGCATCATATTCGGCATGATTATTGGTGGTAGTACCAATGCATACCCCATTCGAGAGAACAAGGGAGTGCAAGGGGGTAAAAATGGCCCAACCTGCTGAGGCTAGATTCTTGGAGTAGTGACTTGCACCATCAAAAAAACTGATATAAGGTGTGGATGGGAGGTCCATATGAAAGGTACCACAAGACAATAAATGGGAAGATGATGAACAATGTTGGCGACCTGAGCGTAAAGTAGAAATAAAACGCACTCCACGGGAGGGAGTGATCTGGGTAGGATGTCTACTACTCACACACCGACAATGAGATGGAGTGTGGGAGCTACTAGAGGTGTAGCTTGTGATGAGATCACGAAATTCACCATAGGTTGCTCAATACCTTGTTGTCCCTTTTTCAACAAAACTCTAGCAATAGTATTTTCTGATGCAAAAGTGAAATCCAGAAATTCTTTTGGGAAATCCGGGCTGATTAGTACCAGTGCTTGAGTGAGTGCCTTTTTGATCTCCTCAAATGAGTGGTTTGCCTCTTCTATCCACCTAATGTCAACTCCCTTCTTCAACATCTTTTTTATATCCTTCACAATCTCAACAAAATTAGGAATAAATCTCCTTACAAAATTTACATTTCCAAGGAAAGATAGAATCTCCTTCCTGCTTCTAGGAAAATCCACCTTCTGAATTGCATTAACCTGTTTGGATCAATATTAACCCCATCTTTAGAAATGATGTGCCCAAGTAATTTACCTGAAGTTAAAGAAAAAATACTTTTGGTGGGATTTAGAGAAATTCCAAACCTTCTACACTTCAGCAGAATCCTTTCTAGGTGTTTCAAGTGATATTCTTCCCTCTTTGAGAAGATTGTTATTTCATCAAGAAAAACAACCACGATCTTGTACTTTTCTTCAGAAAAATAAATTTGCATTGCCCTCTGAAAGGTAGCTCCTGCATTCATGAGACCAAATGGCATCTTGGCATACATAAAAGCGCCCCATGGTGTAGTAAAGGCTATTTTTTCCTGATCATTAAGATGTATAAGGATATGATTATAACTTGAAAAACCATCAAACATAGACATCCTTTGAGAACCAACAATAGTTTGAAAAATTTGATCCATCTTTGGGAGAGGATAATTTTCCTTCAGAGAGGCTTTATTCAAGTTTTTGAAGTCAATACATATTTGAATTTCTCCAGTCTTTTTCCTAACTGGAACCAAGTTTGCAAGCTAATTTGAGAATCTGATTTGGACAATGATTTTGGCATCAAAGAGTTTTTTGATTTCCTTCTCAATCAATGGCATGAGAAGTGGGTTAATCCTCCTCAACTTCTTCTTGAAAGGCCTTTCATTTTCTTTGATGGGAATAGTATGCTAAATAATAGTGGGGTAATACTTTTTCAAATCAGCATAGTTCCAAGCAAAAAACTCTATGAATCTCTTCATCATCTCAATATACTTGTACTTCATATCAACTGAAAGAAAATTTGAAAGTTTAATCATTTTTGGCATAGCTACTATACTAAGGTTACAACTCTCAACCTCTTCATCATTAGCTTATATCTTAGGGGATTTAAAAACATCATTCTGATCAAAACGTTTTTCAAGAGGTATGAGTCCCTTTGGTATGGAATTATTCTTTAGCTGCAAAACTTCAGAAATTTCCTTTAGATTCAGCAACCATATTTTGCTGATCTACTTGTATATTTTCAAATTCTTATTTTAGTTCAATAAAGTTCTTCACTTGTTGGTCATCCTCAAAAACTTGCTAATGAGTAATATTATCAGGGATAGCTAGTCTATGGCGAAATTCAACCTCATATTTTTTAGTGGAATGTATGGGAATAATGAAAAGACTTGCAGAGACAGCAAGAGAATCAACAATGGAATTTTGATCTCTAGTTTTGACAATGAATGAGTAAGCTTGGAAATTTTCCAACATGTCCCAAACTAAGTTTCTATATGCCCTTATCCTTATATCCTTTTTTTGATAAGCACCTTCAACTTGTTTAATGACTAATTCTGAATCTCCAAAAACAAAAATCTTTTGAGCATTCATTCTTTTCAAGACTTCTAAACCCAAAATCAAGGATTCATTCTCAGCCATGTTATTTGTGCAATCAAAGTTCAATTTGTAGGAAAGGCACTTAGTTTCATCACTTGGACTTGTGATCCAAATCCCTGCTCCTGCCCCTTCTTTTCCTGCCGATCCATCAAAATGCAAGGACCACCAACCTTCTGCTTCCTTATCACTGACTTGCTGATCTTCTGTTTGCTGATTTTTAGACTGTTGAATTTCAGATTGCTGATTTTCTACTTTCTTCTCATCCTCTGCTTCATTAGTCAACTCATTGAAAATAATAGCAGATCCAAGTTCAGTATCGAGAGCATAAATTGGAAAATTTTGAGGTTTGTCTTTACTACTCACCATGCAAGCCATTCTTGTCTCTTGATACAATCTTCTTTGCTCACCAAAAACAGGAATGGTGGCATAAGTAAGGTCCATTTGCATTTTACTTTTTATTTTTGCTGCCCATGACCTTGATAATAGCATACCAAAATTTGGTGGAATGTCTGCTACCACGATGTCCATAACCACTGTCTTGGCAGGGACTTGTGTAAGACCAACAAAAACATCCTTAATTAAACAAATGCATTGAACTCTTTTTGAATCAAAAGAAAACAAGTCCTTATATGGTATAGTTATTTCTAACCACATCCTTTCCATGATTACTTTGGGCATAAGGTTGTGAGATGCCCCTGAATCTAACATAGCATTATGTAATGTCATGTCATGAATGCTAAGGCTCACATAAAAAGGAGGCACCTCCTCATTCTGTTCATATTCTAATCTTGGACCCAAGTAAATTGTTGGATGATCCTCTTGTACATTTAAAATATCAGCAACTCCTGGTTGTGAATTGAACATTTTAACAATATTTCTTCTATACTCTTTGAATTTGAGAATCTCACCAAAAGGTACTGGTATTTTGATCTTAGAAATTTCGTTTTCCAAACTGAAAACAGAAACAGATTTTTCAGCTTCTTTGATAGGAGGAAAAGGTGGTGTATCTTTCTTACCTTCAGCAGATTTAGGAGTATCTTTCTTGCCATCAGCAACCTTAGGTGTATCTTTCTTAGGCTGTGTTTTATTTGCAATAATAGGCACATTTCTATTTCTAAGATTGTATTGTGTTTGCATCTAAAAAATAGCATGTTGATACCCTTTTAGATAATTTGATGGTTCTTCTCCATGATTACCTTGGTCTGATTCATCATGTTCCTCTTTAGTCAAGAAAATTCCAGACATTTCTTCATCTAAAGAGTGAATAGACTCTTCAGGAATTTCAGGTTCATCTTCTTCATCAATAAAGTTTTGCTGGAAAGGAGGTCTCACTGGAGGATCAGGTTGCTGATTTATGTTTTCTCTTGGTCTTTGTTGATTCTGAGGTCTCCTGAACTGAGGGTTTCTAAACTGAGGTTCATGTTGTGTAGGAGGAGCAGAAGTATTCCCAAGGGCCAACCTATCCATGAAATTTTCCATTGTTTTCATCATTGAATCAAATTTATCATCAGAGGTAGAGGAGGAAGGCTACTCTTCTTCTTTTAACTTAGTCTTATCCATTTTTGAATTTTTAGCTGTTATATTATTAAGCTCCACCTTCACTGCATCATTTTTCATTTCAGCAAGTGAAGGGGATTCTCTTTCTCTAAGCAGCATAGAAAAGTCATAATCAAAAGCTTCAGAAAATCTCATCCGAGCTAAGTCTTGTGGAGGTTTTAAGTGGGTAGGAATAGAGTCATAAACTTTATTAAACCTTTTTGAAATGTTTTGAAAAGTTTCATCAACAACTCTTCTTAAACTGTTATACTCAGTGAGGGCTTGTACAGGATTAGTTCTATTTCCCCATTTTCTAAAAAAGGTATCTTCAAACTCATTCCAATTATGAATACTTCCAGGAGTAAGGGCTTTGAACCACTTCCTAACTTCACCTGTAAATCTCTGAGCAAACAATCTAAATTTGAAATCTTCATGATGTTCATCCTCCCTATCTATAAAATCATTAAATTGATCCACATGTTCTTCTACTGTAATCTCTTCATCACTTCCCCAAGTTTTGATTCTAGCAGTATATTTGCTAGGGAGGTCATGTAAAACAGCTGGAAGAAGAAGAGGGGCATATCTAGCAGGTGCAACAGGTGGAGGAGGTACATTTCCAGCCATGGTGAAAGGGACAGTAGTAGCTTTAAGGATAGTAGCAATAGAGGATGAAGAAGTGTTATGAGGAGAACTGTTTGGTCTTTGTTGTCCACTAACAATTGAACTCTAATCAGGAAGAGGAAAACCATATTTACTTTTCAACAAGATTTAAAAAGGGCCAAGTTCTTTCAACTTATCCAAAGACTCTCTTTCCAACAAAAAATTAGAAGTGACTGCTTTCCAAAACTCTTCTTTATCTTCCTCTGTTACTTGGGCCGAGGTATCAATACCTCTCTTATGCAAGTCTAAGATAATTTCAGTTAATTATTTTTCACTTAAAGATCTAAACAAGACTTCCTGAATTTTATCATCAACTCTTTTATCTTCAGGACTTCCTAATTTTTTAGAGGACAAGGATTTTGAATGTGATGGATACCTGATATTTCAGAAATGCCTTGGCTGCCTCTGGAAATGGTGTTTGGATTGTCCATAATGGTAGGTGGATCTGGGTTAGGATTACTCCTCGTGTATCTCCTTCTTGAAGCCACCTTTGATCATATAAATTTTGAATGGAGTCGCCAAGGTAGATGCAGCCTCGAAAAGCTTCCTGAGCTCCTGCTACCTTCAGAAGTTCAACTTCAAAATTTCGGGAAAGTATAATCTTCAGGCTCCTGGCAGACGCACCAAAATGTTATCACAAAATTGGACCTGATAGGCTACTTGATTAGAAAATTTCATGTAATTATTTCAAACCTAATATTTTGACTGAGGCTTAGCCTGCTTAGCATGAGAGGGCTCTCTCAAAGGTTAAGGATATGGATAAAGATATAGATGGCTAACTCTATTTAGGAAATAAACTAATACATGATAAATGCAGGTTGAGAATCACATTAGCATGTATACATTGAGCTTATGGAGTCAAAGCAATTTAGTAATTCAATGAATCTACTTAACATGGAAGTTGAGGCATATCAAAGTTTTAGTCATAAGGTACACACACATGAAACTATAAAAACACATTCAGTTCACTTATATAGGAAGTTAGAGCATCTAATAGATGAATTATAAGTAATATAGATGAAAACCACTGCAATGAGATATATAAGAGATGCAAATAGAATAGGAAAACACTAAAAATCATCTCGAATCTCAAGTTGTTCAAGTAGAAGATCTCCGTATTAGCTGAAAACCAGTCAATTCACAATAAGCATAGTTTTTCAAAAAATGTCCTACCCTTGACAAATTTGACCTCTTGGTCTTTAATAGAAATCTTACAACATGAGATGATCTTCCTCTAGGCTAGATACATCGAATTTTTGTCCCTTGACACCTTGCATAATCATGAAACATGGAATTTATTACAAAAAGACACCTATCCTACTTAATAGTCCTATTCCAAAAAGGACTCAAACTTCTAATCACTATCTATAACAACCTTATCTATTTGAATTTACATCATTTCCAAGTGTATCATCACATGGTAGAATTTGGATGATGGGCTTCATTTCTTCATAACCACTTTGCTGACCTCCACAAAAATAGGAAATAGTACCCTGTTTTTAGGCATAAGATCTTTTGCATTCTTTGAACATTCTGACCATCATTTTCTCTTCATTTCGCAGTCCTTGAATGTTAGAAGTTGGCTTAACAAGTCCCATAACTCCTCCCTAGCCTCTAGCTGTCTAAAACCACTTTAAACACTGCTTAAAATGTTGTAATGTCCTGCGCTACTAAAACACCGCAGTTTCGTAGCGCCTTTTGTAGCGCTGCCATTTCAAGTACTTATCCTCCAAAAACTCAATTATTTCCTCTGCATCATTTTAATTACCCTTTAATATATCTTCCATAGCAAATTCAGTTCTTAACTCAGTCTTCAACCCTTTAAAATCTGATCAAAATAAGCAAGAAAAGAAGCTACAATAGTTTCGTAGCGCTTTTATGCTTTTTTACACTGAATGCGCTACGAAACTGCTGAGTATGTAGATTCTTCAAAAATTTGCCAAGGGAAAATCATGTTTGCCTCCAAAACTCAAAACATAACCTGTCTTCAGTATTTACAATTCATACAAACTGTAAACCCACTTCATTCTAGCTTCCTTGAGACCTTCTTTCTTCATTTACACTTGGTTGAGATATTGGTTCTTCTATGATTGTCATTTTAATGCCTCTGATCTTTAATTAATCATGAATTAACTCCAGATGTTGCTCTAAATCCTTCACTTTGTCTTTAAGTCCTCTGTTAGTAGCTCTCAGATGAGTGTTTATTATTCTGACAAAATTAACTTCTTTTATTGCTGGAACTATCCATTTGAAAAATTGTTCTGTATTACTTCATTTTTTAGAAGTAGAATCAACTTGTCCTTCCCACATTGCCTTCATTCTTTTAAACTGTACTTTCTCGGCACTGTGTTTTCTATCTCTCTTTTTCATGACAACAATTTTCTGGTTTGCCGACCTTAATTTCTTCTCAAGGTGCTAAAAATTTGTTTTCTCTGTCATTTTCTCTTTTCCCATTTTTGTTCTGCTGATTGTATCCTTCATTGTGGGTGATGAGAGGTCAATTATCTCTTTGGATTCTTTAGCTATCTCAGTGGGTAGTTGAACTTCTTTGCTACCTTCCATTAATTTCCTAGCATGCCTAGTCATAGGCTTTCTTTCTTGAAAGATAAAGCCTGCATCTTCCCCCTAAAAATCTAGCCTCTTTGTAGACTTGGAATTTTTTAGCTTATGCTCATCTTCCCCAATGAACTCAGCTTGGAAAATGGGTGTTTATTCTATGTCAATAGCATGAATAATATCCGCTAGATTCCCCTTTGTTACTGGGTTGTCTTCTGTAGCAACTGTCTTTCCTTTCAATGCCACTGCTTGGCTTCTAGTTACTCTTTTGGTCCCATGTTTTCTAACAACTTGTTTCTGTTTTGCATCTTTGAAAACCTTTTATCTCTATTTTGCAGGTGGGAGAGTTGGTGTATCAAGCATTTGCATTTGCTCTGGCCCTTTCTCAGTTTGCTTTCTTGGCTTCACTCTTGCAGTTGCTTTGGTTTTGCAACCATAGGTTGGCTTGGTTTTGTTGTTGGTGATGATGGAACTCCTTTAGCTTTAGGGTTTCTTGTAGGAGTTAGGGTTTCCAAATAAAAACCATTTATAAACAAGAATTATGACCAATCTCTACCTATCTTATGAAGTTCATCTAAAATTAATAATTTCATTAAGCCATGATGAAATAAGGATGTTTCACTCCCTTCAGATTTTTCCTGCACCTTATCAGCTATCTTTCCAAGACTCCTATGAAGAAAAAAAGGTAAATCAAGTGAAATATTACCAGTGAAGTAAAAAATCAATTTTAAATGATATGAATAAACCTTGTGATATCTGCCTTCACAGGTAAAATATTTCTGAATGTTGAGCAGCAGTTTTGAGTAGTTATCTTTGATGCAACTTGTAGGGATAGCATTATTAAGGTCCATGTCTGTGTGCTCAGGTTTCATGAACTCTTTACACTGCTCCATATCAAATTTGAACCCTTTGAACCAGGTTTCTTGACCTCTTGGTATCTCTGTAATGGTTGCAGTGAACTCTGGTGTAATAGACACAGTTAGCATCCCGAATTTAGTGGATGTTCCATTGAAATTCATAGAAAATTCCTTGGATACCTGTGTGTGACAGCCCTGCAACTTCTCACAAAACCATAGGCAACCTACTCTTCTGAATTCTTCCATTACTGCTGGGTCTTCAATTATTTCCTTCATGTCTTCAGGTTCATGCCTTAAGCATTGTCCTCATCTATGAATTTTTCTTTCCTCTACCATATTCTTCAGAAAATATTTCAGCCTCACTTGAACAAATCTTTCAGCCTCGCTTTATATGGATGTATCAACCTCGCTTGAATAAATTTCTCAGCCTCACTTGATAAATGTATCAGCCTCGCTTGACATGGGTGTAGTAAAACCTTTGTATGAACCAACCACAAGTTTGGCTTGACATTTAGAGCTCAGACATTCGAATGGAGGAAAAAGGATGAGAATGACTAATTAGGAAATATTTTGAAATTTTAAATGTCCTCTCATAACTAAAATAATGCCTCATTCATAACCTATAATGACCATGATGACTACAAACATGGGTGTGTACTTCAATTTCATCATTACATGACTCAACATGCCACTATCCTACCCTTTCCCAATGGTTTCTGACATTTGCCAATTCAACTGACAAGATAGTTACAAAACTGCGCTTTCGTAGTGCTTGCAGTGCAATTTTTCCTATTTGCGCTACGAAACTATCAGCGCTTTCGTAGTGCAAAATGAATTTTTTCAATGGGTGGCACTATGAAACTACGGTTTCTTGGCTAATTGGACAGTTTTGATGAAGAAACTTAGGGAAATGAAATGAAACAAAAAATGATGAATGTTTGACATGAAAAAGCTTTATAGAAGGCTTTATTTGAAACTTAGGATGAGCTTTAAACTATAAAAAATCTAAAACCTTCCCTTGATCAAACCTAACTAACTCATAAAACCCTATTTTGATCCATGAAATTTGATAACCTTGTCAAAATGATGTTTTGAGAATTTTTGGGTGATAACAGGATGGAAAGTACACATGGTAGTTGTAGGGAGTTTCTGTGTAACCCACAAATACCCCCAACTCTGATGTCGGCTCAAGCTTCTCCCTTGATTCGTTGGAGACATGGTAGTAAAAAAAGGCTCCAAAAATCCTAAAGTGCAGCACATCTGACTTTCTCCCCGACAAAGCCTAATCTAGTGTAATCATACCAAGAATCTGATGGGGACTCTGGTTCTACGAATAGACTGTTGTGTCGCATGCCTCAGCCCAAAAATGTAGAGGTAGGACTTGGTCATGCAACATTGCCCTTGCTGCTCCCATAATGATATGGTTATTTCTCTTAGCCACCCCATTCTTCTGTGGGTTGTGGGGTGTTGTCGACTCTCATTGAATGCCTTTTTTCACAAAGAATTTTTTTAATTCATTTGACATGTAGTCACCCCATTATCGCTCCTAAGAGCCTTCACTTTATTTGTGGTTTCTTTCTCAACTAATGCCTTGAATTCTACCAAATTGGAGAATGTATCTATTTCCTCTTCATAATTAATATCCAACACTTCCTTGAGAATTCATCAATAAAAATGACAATATTTGTGTGTGGAAGTGGAGGTTGTCGAGAAATGTCCATAGAAATTAGTGGATCTTTTCTAGGAATGCATGTGCTCTGTTGTCCCGATCATGGAATGTTGATTTTGTGTACTTCCCCAAGGTACATCCTTTGCATACATATTGCTACTCAAGTGCTCCTTTGGGGAGGCTAGTGGTTATTTTCTGCATAATCTTCAAGGATCCATGATGCAAATAGCCAAGTATTCTATGCCAAAGTTCACTGACATTGCAACTTTGTACTTTCTCCACCTTGGTTATTAATGCAATACAATATTCAACATCTATCTTATATAAGTTCCTCACACGAACCCCAATCTGCTTCACTTGTCTCGTGGTTATGTGTCTCAGGAATTCTTTCCCTTTGTTGAATATCACATCATAAACACAACCTTACAAAACTACAACAAATATGATATTCTTCTTTAGTCCTGGAACAAACATGACATCCTTAAGTCTGAGAGGGGAACCTGACTCCCTCTAAAAGGTGACTTTACCAATATCGGTCACATTGTACCTTCATTCATCCCCCAAATCGATGTGCATCTAGAGATCTTTCTCCTCCAGGTCACTAAAAAAGTCTCTACACCCTGTTATGTGGAACAATGCACTTGAGTCCAAGTACCACACACTTCCTATCACTATGCTACCCATGCATGCAATAAGGGTAAAGTCAACCTTGAACTGTGAAGCCAAAGCTCCACTTGCTACTCCTCCTCAGGTCTTCTTGCCTGAATTTTTGTGTGGAAACTTCATGGCATAATGCCCAAATTCATGACAATTGAAGCATTTTATTTTAGAAAAATCTTTCTTCTTTCCCCCTTAGCTACATTTTGGTCTAGTTTGTGATTTATTCCCTTTTCCCTTCTTTTCCTTTCCAACCAATGCAATTTTTTCCTCATCCTTGCCCTTAGTTGAGGTTCCATCTCTGGTATTCCACCTTGTTTCCTCGTATATCAAATCATACCATAAGCATTCCCAATTCAATAGTTTATCCCTCCCGTTCACCGAAACTTGATAGTTATGCTAGCTCTTGGGAATGCCTAGAAGGGCTAAGATTACCAAGTCATCCTTTGAAATAGTAATACTAACTCCTGCAAGCTCATCAAGAACTTGTGTGAACTTTCTCAGATACTACGAGATAATGTCATTCTTCTTCATTTTGATATTTCGAAGTTTATCCTTGAACTCAGTTTCTTCTGGTCACTAATATTTTGGAACATATCTATAATTCTTGCCACATTGCATAAGGTGTTTTTTTCCCATCGATATTGGTGACAATTGGTCCCGTACTCCCTCCAATATTATTCTCCTCACCTTGGCTACATCTTTCTTCCACTGAGCAAGGTTATGGGCATCATATTTCATTGGTTTGCAACATCTCTCTTGATGTATTCTAGCAATCCATTTTCATCGAATACCAACTCCAAGTGATCCTTCCATGCCATCAAATTAGAGTTTCATTCCAAGGCATATTCTAGCCTCAACCCAATGAAGGTCATATTCTCAGCTTTGAAGAGATCCCACTACACTGAACTAAAAATTCGAATCTCTTGAGAAACAGATTCAAAGTTCTTGCTCTAATGTGAACCCTGCTCTGATACTATCTAGAAATTATGGTGTATATTTGCAATTTCTTATCAATTTTTAATCAAAATCACAAGACACAAACCTACTCTACTACTCTGTAGAAGTTAATTCATAATTTAGAACACAAATTTCAGACCTTGTAATAAGAAATAACACACATGCATACAATATTTTTCTCGGGGAAAGATATATGATAAAAAATCCAATGCCTTCTTGCATTAATCTGATGAATATAGATGTATTACAATTCCTTTTCTGAACTAAGCACAACCTGCAAGTGAATAACCTATCTCTCTTCTCACTGATAAGCTTTGATCTAGGCTTAGTGAAATTTTGTCTCTACTCGAGCCCCTATTTTCTTGCATAATTCCTTGAGAAATTAGGCACCTATTATTTAGGAATTTTTCCAAAATGGATTTCCTAATTCCCAAGGTTGATCATCTGACTACATGCAACACTCGTGCACTCAAGACTAGTCTACAACTTATGTTACACTTCCTTGGAATCTCTATCACAGATGGGGAACTCGAATTCTCTACATGAACTAGCTATTTTGGGATGATTGATCAATTAATTGGATGCTCACTAAGTTAGACTAAAGTCCCACTGCACAACTGACCTTCCACTAATTCCTTCAATAATTAGAACTAGTTTAACCGAAAACAACTTGAAATAACTGATATTGATTGCTACAAATTAGCAATAACACATTCTTAATTGAACTCAAAGCCCACTAAATCAATTTTACTGAGTAAATTGGGTGACACAAGCCATGTGACATAAGTCAATTGCATCCAAGTTTTCTGCTGATGTGGAAATTCAAATTTTCTCAATTTGACCAAGGCAAAATCAAATTGACAAATTTTTATTGCAATTTTTCAACACAATGTGTTTGAATTTAAATAGAAAAATTGAAATAGAAATATAAATTGACATTGAAATAAAATTTGAGTGAAAATTGAAATTAACATGTACAACATAACATGCATGTTAGAAAATCTTTTTTATTTTAAGAAAACTTGATTTCAATGACATGTGTTTATTTCAATGTACATTTTTCATCATATTTAGATCAACTCATTTAGAAATTGACATGTAAGTAGAATTCAATATGTCAGAATTTAAATAAAAATTGAAATACTAATAGAAATTGACATTGACATAAAAATTCAATTGAAATTGAAATTGAAATTGACATGTATACTAAAATCAATGCATTAGAAATTAAAAAGAAACTGACATTGAATAAAGAGTTGACATACAAATATAAATTGACATGTACATTGAAATCAACAATTATACTGAATAGGAATAGAAATTGACATGAACATTGAAATCAATGCATCAAATATTGAATAGAAATAGAAGTAGAAATTGAAATTGACATGTGCAATGAATCAATTGATTTATGTCTACATGTATTATTTTTAATGTACAATTTCATCATTCAACAGTGTTACTTTATTTTTATTCAATTAATTATTCATGTAGTAAATTTAAAATGGTCATACACATCTCAAATCTATACATAAACATAAGTTTTATAATTTAGAAATTACCCTGCACTAAAAATTGAAGAAGATAGATTGATATTTATCCTTCTTGAGTAGATTTATAAGGATTCACTATCTTAATCATTTCATTATCTTATTATTCAACATATTCATCACTAAACATGATCACTCTATTATTATTTGGATTCACAATGATGTAAATTTCAAAAAAATTATTTTCAACTCAAACATATACATATACATAGTGATGATCATCTAAAAATTTCATGTTGTTGCTTGTGACTCGAACCAATGTATATCCATATTAATGTATATCCATCTTAACTATCTATCTATCATCGGCTGAGAGAGATTGACTTCATCAAAGTGAAAACCTTTTGTCAAAATTTTCACTCTAAAAAAAGGTTTACACCTCAAGAAATTTGATTCTTCAAGAGACATAATAAATTTGAAATTAAGCTAGATCTATACTAATTTAATTAAAAATACTAATCTCATAAATATCATTACCAATAAAACATAAACACTAATTTTTTTTTTTTTTTTCATTTCCTCAGCATCAATAAATCATATTTTCAACCTCAACTATAAACGTACTATCTCAAATTTACCTAATATAACTGAATTATAGGATCTTACCATCTCTCTAAAAAAAATAAAAAAAAATACATGCTTTTAAAACAAGGGCAACGGGCGTTGCTGTAGTCCCTGCTGGCCAGATCCAAATGTAGGTATGTATGGGATGTGGTTATTTTCATCATTATATATATTTCCTTAGCAACCTGTGAGGCATGGAAGGATGCAAAAAGGGGAGGAAGACATACGAGGTGGGTCTACAAAGATATTAAGTGTTAATTAGCCAAGATACGAGATGAATGCATATACTCTAAAGATACGAGATGAATGCACTTTGAGAGTAATAAGTTTATTTAGTATAAACCACGTATAAACCTTTTTAGTTGGCAACTAATAAAAAGATATTAGGTGTTAATTAGCCTTATACTCTAAGCATTTTAAGATTTATCTTAAATAACATCTTTAAAAGGTAAACTCTTCAAAATAAAAAAAAAGGTGTTTAGGATTTTCTTTTCCACTTTTACCATATATATAAACTATATATCATATACTTCATCCATTCTATCTTAATTGTAAATTTATTGACATCTAATTCATATAATTTATTTAATGGCTTCAGATGTTTATGTACGATTTGATTATCAACGTTTTCGGATTTTGCAAGCTACCATTAAGAATAAGCATGGCTACTATTTTCATATCATCAAATTCTAATATTAAAAATAATTATATTATAAAATTAATATGGCGTCTCAATTAAAATTTCTCACTGAAATTCAATTACCTCATGTGACTCATTTATTCATATTAAATATTTAGTATAATAACTTCAAGCCTTCTCATGTATCATATGGAAACAGGACAAGCATATTTTTATTTTTATTTTTTTAGTTATTCATTGAATATGAGCAACCCAAAAAAAATATTTAGGCTTATCGTTTCGTCAAAGTTCATATTTTTCAATGAAAGTGAGAACATTTTGAAAAATTATTTATGCTTATCGTTTCGATAAAGCTCATATTTTTTAGTGAAAGTGAGAACATTCTGAAAAGTGGATCGAGTGAAAAGAAATAATGTGTGTTTTGTGGAGAAGTTCACTGAACTTGAGCAATCCAAAAAAAAATATTTAGGCTTATCGTTTCGTTAAAGCTCATCTTTTGCAATGGAAGTAAGAACATTCTGAAACGTGTATACAATGAAAAGAAAGAATGTGTGTTTGTCAGAAGCAGCAAAGACATTTAAATATTCATTTTATGAAATACATATGCACATTCACTTTATCGAAATAAATTGTAATAAACTCGACATATAACAAGTGTTACATAGTAGCTTTTGCCTGTCTTTTAGTAAGAAAATACACATGTAATTTTAATTATCATTTGTAAAACTATGAACTTCACATAAAACGTTAATATTAGATATTAGACAATTAACATCTCTACACAATAGGAAGTACAAAAAAACATTGTGTATGTTGGGATTAGTAAAAAAAATATCTATTAAACATAGTTTGTTTGCAAAATACACATAAATACTAATGACATATGATTCTAGATTATGATGCTACAAATTCATTTTGTTTTTTTAGAAGTGTTTTTTTAGCTTTCAAATATGTGTTTCCTATGAGTTGAGAAGAATTACAATGTATATTTTTGTGGCCGGAAAAAAATATAATTATAATTATATTAGAATTAGGTAAATACACACAAATACTAATGACATATGATTCTAGATTATGACGCTACAAATTCATTTTTTTTTTAGAAGTGCTATTTTAGCTTTCAAAAATGTGTTTCCTATGAGTTGAGAAGAATTACAATGTCTATTTTTGTGGTTGGAAAAAAATATAATTATAATTATATTAGAATTAGGTTATTAATAAGAAGTACAAAAAAACATTGTGTATGTTGGGATTAGTAAAACAAATATCTATTAAACATAGTTTGTTTGCAAAATACACATAAATACTAATGACATATGATTCTAGATTATGATGCTACAAATTCATTTTGTTTTTTTAGAAGTGTTTTTTTAGCTTTCAAATATGTGTTTCCTATGAGTTGAGAAGAATTACAATGTATATTTTTGTGGCTGGAAAAAAATATAATTATAATTATATTAGAATTAGGTAAATACACACAAATACTAATGACATATGATTCTAGATTATGATGCTACAAATTCATTTTTTTTTAGAAGTGCTATTTTAGCTTTCAAAAATGTGTTTCCTATGAGTTGAGAAGAATTACAATGTCTATTTTTGTGGTTGGAAAAAAATATAATTATAATTATATTAGAATTAGGTTATTAAATTTAATTACATGTATTATTTTGGTGTTGATAGGTACTTACTTAAGAGCATAGGAAACGAAGTCCACAAATGACAAATATATTTATATTTGATTATTTATTTATTTATTTATTTTTTATATTAAATGACAATTATATATTTTAATATTTTATTTTTAATAAATAGATCTTAAATTCCACACCAATAAAAAAATATATTTTTAATTATTTATTTTCATAATAATAATAAAAATATATATATATATATATATATATATATTATTGTTTATGGTAAATATATTACTTTCATAAATTTAATTTTATTAATTTTTTAATTGAAAACATTTTATCATACTCAATTGTAATAATATCAATTGAATGTTCTTAATTTCCTAAATACATGGATGAACATCATTTTTGACGTTATAGTTTAAAAAAATATAAGCACACATTTCAATAAATTTCTCTTCTACTAAATTTTACTAAATTCCGATCAAAGTTTTCTAGCCATATATATAATTCAATATTAACATTGAATTCGAATTTGATAAATGATATAGCCTTTGCTTAATTTTATTAAATTTATTTAATTTAAAACGACTATAGTTCACGTGATGCAAGTGGCATTTAGTTTGAGTTATTTTTCTTCGGAGATTGCTTTGTATTGAGAATTAACTCACCTAAATTCATTTAACGGAATATCATATTTAAATGATTAATCTTCAATTATATGAACATTTGTATAAGTTAAAAGTTTGGATTTATGTTATTTCACAATAAGGAAAAATATTTTTTAATCTCCAAAGTTTGGATTTATGTTATTTCACAATAGGTAAAAATATTTTTTAATCTCCAAAGTTTGGATTTAGATTTATGTTATTTCACAATAAGTAAAAATATTTTTTAATCTCCAAAATTTCTTGGAATTCCGAAATTCTAAATTGATTTCGAGTCCTTCAAATCGAGTAAAAACCTGATGTTTGCCGAGATAAATATTTACATGTTTGTCTAAACTAATATAGAGTCAACTCAATATCTATTGAGTAACACCTACTAAGGTAGGCGTAATAAAAACATTGATAATAAATAAATTAATATTTTAAACTTAAAAAAGTACAAATATTAAAAAACCTAAAAATAAAATTATTCAGCACGATAGTCCACGCAAAGAAAAATAGCAATCATGGAACAAATATTCTGACCATATAAATAAAATTATTTAATCAGGTCGCAGCATACTAAAATGTGAGCGTAGCATTTCCTGGTTCATGCTTTCTACAGGTTGAACCACTCATAATATTCTCAATTAATTCTGCATAGGTTCAATCATTACGCTATCAATTCTGCGGCCTGTATTTCCATGATATTTGAATTCGTGGAGAAATGGCGAAGCACGTACGGAAGAGGGTACTTTCTCAGAGCGAGGAGGATATTCGCTGATAGAGAGGAGTACTCTACAGGCAGAACTCGGCCTACAGCCAGTGATCAAGTCCAAGAAGAAGCCTGGCTCTCGGCTATGGATGCACTTTGATGCAACTGGGAATTAGGAGGTGCTCGAATGCGATAAACAAATGATAATAAAGTGCGTATGAATTCCTGCGAGGGATTTGCTGGTTGTTTCTTGTGAAGACGATGCGGCTGTGAAGATAATTCTCAATTTCGAATCCTCGACTTGCCTTTTAATCTCTGTCTCTGTATTGGCGGTGGTGAGGATTACTTTGATGGAGACGATGAGGGTAAATACATGGAAGGACGATGGAATCGGTGGAAATCAACAGCCACATGTCGCCTTTTCGAATCCCCACACCATGCAGTCCGACAGCGAGCGAGGGCTCTCACATTGTGGCGGAGGGATGGATAAGAGAGCGAAAGACCAATAAAGGCATTAACCAAGGCGATTTGGTACATAGGCTCCACCAGCAGCAATCCAAACTTTGCATGGATAAGAGAGCGAGAGACCAATAAAGGCATTAACCAAGGGGATCTGGTGCATGGGCTCCACCAGCAACAATCCAAACTTTGCATAAAATTAAAAAAGCCACGAGCCGCTGTCCAAACTTTGCATAAAATTAAAATAGCGAACTTGTAAGGCGAATCCAGACTTTAGATAAAACTCATTTTGAATGTAAAAATTCTGAAATCCTGCAACCCCTCAATAAGACTACAGAAATGAAAATTTTGATAAAACCTAAAATCATCGATTAAATACCCGGTAAACCCAAATTAATATCGATTCGGCGTATTGTTTTAATCCCATTGCCGTAGGCAAGGACTAATAAGGACGTTCACTTCACTTTCTTTCTTATGATGTATTATGTACTGTTTTTTATCATAATATAAAACAGCGTTTTTTTTCTTTCTGAAAAAAAAAGCTAACTAGATATTTCACATTTACCGTCTATCAAATAATTATAATTTACTCTCCCGGCTTTTCAAATGGTGCCTTGGGTTATTGGTCACATAATTTACTCTCCCGGCTTTTCAAATGGTGCCTTGGGTTATTAGTCACATTTTCCTTTTAGATGATGGGCAGGAAAGTGGAGTCGACTCCAAATTATTTCGCTGTAACATTATGTTAATGTTGATGGTGAAGAATCACGCAACATAGGGGATTCATTAATCAACCATATAATTGTGTTAAAGGGATGCTTTAATGATATTATTAAAATTATAATCCTTCTACGTCTTCGGAAAACTTTTGTAAACCGTTATTCTTCCACGATTGCATTTAAAATGTTGATATACGATTATCTCAAGTATAAAGATAATGTTCCTAATCATGTATATAGATAATGTCGACCATCCATGTTTCTTATAACATAAAAGTTCATGTAATAGGATAATATTTTCTCAATGAGGTTTTGTTGTTTAAGGATTTCTATATGGCGTATGATGTATACAATTATCTTTTAAAATTTAATATAATATTTTAAATTTTTAAACTTCATATTTTAAATAGGTATTATTATTATTATTATTATCAAACTTGTAGGTTAATAATTTTTTTTTAGCTTTTTTGACATCACAAATATGTTATTAGCCCTAAAACTAATTATTGTCTATTAGGTGTCTAGTTTTGCATTACCAAAGCATAAATTTAAACTTGAGAATTATACTTGGTGCATCAATACTTCTTTTATTTTAATTTTGAACTATTATTTCATTTATAAGTCTATACAATGACTTAGGGAATGAATTAGGGCTAGGTGCATGTATTGTGTGTTTAAAAAGTAATGTAAGGGATTGATTCATTGATACTTGTCTTTAACTGTGATCTCAGTAATGAGACCCTTCCCTAATTTGAAAAATGATAGAATTATTCTCAACTCCTATATACAAAAAATAATTGATTCATTAATTTTTAGCTTTGAGCCATGCATGAAGTAATGAGACCCTTTTGTAATTTGAAAAATGTTAGAATTATTTTCATCTCTTACATATATAGAACAAACTTTACCTCTATAGGATATTTATGGTGGTTCATGGTCCCATGCATGGGTAGTAAAGAGTTCATTTATATCCTAATCACAATCAAAATATTATATCTATAAGGAATATGTGTTGGATTTTAATCACAATCATAGGATTTATATGTGACAAAAATTGGACTAGTTACTTGCAATGCAAAAAACAAGAGACAATAAAGATGTTGAGGAATGGACTAATGAACCATGTAGAAAATTTCAATTGCTAAGTTTGATGATGTGAGATTAATTAAAATGAATATAATATATAACTTTCTAAGAAGAAGAAAAATTTCGAACTAGGTTGGGTTTCCATGTGAATGCACTCGTAATAACTCAAAAAAACTTTTCCTAGTTGACAAGTAAGTCAAAATTAGGCTGGGAGATCCAAATTTAGAAAAATATCCTAAAATAGAGTGAAGTGGAAGTATTTAGAGTTATAAATTAGTTGGAACTAATTAATAACCATCATATGAAAAATACTAACTCATTAAACTCATTTAAACTCGAAAATTGGATTAAAAGTCAACTCACAAGGGGGCCAGTGAGAAAAATGGCGGTTAATTATAAAAATTAGGGAGGAACTACATACTCACTCTAGGAAGGCCTATGTATGAGGTAATAAAAAAATATGGAGTATAATTATCAATTTTATCTCATAACTTATGTCTACTCACCACAACATGTCACCCTTGCTAAAAATAAAAAACCCTAAAAATAGAAAATATACCAAATTATAGGAAATTTATAGTAGTGAATGAACAATGGTCATACATTCTCATAATAATATTGTAAGGAAAATGATATAATTATGGAAAGAGTATAGGTCATTATGATATCTTGACGAACTATTAAGCACAATGTACCCCAACACCCCCCTGGAGCCCAATTGGGGAGTATGTTAGTGAATGAGTCCTGAAAATTTCTAAGCATGTTAGGTACTCATCAAAAAAATTGTTCCAGACACAAAATGATAAGATTAAGGTAAAGAGGGAAAACCAAGTGGGATGAAAACCCCCTCAAAATACAATGCATATTGTTTCAACTATGCAATCCCTATGAAAAAGGATGTTGTTGTTAATCAACCCCATCACGATTTTTCCTCAGATGCATCCTATACCATCACATAGAATCATTTTTTTAATGGTTGAGAATTTGCTAACATTTGTAATGAGAGCTCGTGGAGTACCAAAAAATTGAATGCTAGGTCCCTTTGTCTTGACAGTTTCATCCATTATCTAACTAGCGTTTGGTAGAGAATGATGTTCCCTACATAGAACATGATGTAGATTTCTAATGTTATGTTAATGTACTTCCAAATTATATCTAAAATATAATAAAATTTTTGACCCAAAGAGTATTCAAAATCATCTTGAAGATCCCCTTCAAAAACACTTGTTGGAGAGGATATTGTAGTAGGACTAGTGTAAGGTACCAAAGAAGAATAATGTGATGCATCCATATGATCTGAGGAACTTGAGTAATAAATCCACTTATCATATGATAAAACAATAGTAGTCAAATCATGATCCATAAATTTATCCTCTAATGAATTGTTTGCAATATTATTCTTGACATTACTTGGAATGTATTCATTTAGATTTTTTTACTGAAGTACATAGGCAATTAGATCAATTATATTCAACATGCAACAACTCTTCGTGTGGACCTTGTGTTGTATTAGCTTCAATTTATTCTCTCCTTATTAGATTTTCCCTTGGGAATATTAATCTCCTTACTAGATTGAGATATTTATCCGTCTATATGATCAAGATCCTTTGTTTTTTTATTTCCTTTCTTGTTATCATCCTTCATTGTGAGTGAATAGGGAGTGTGTTGTTGCTACTACGACACCCACCAACATTTTCACTACATTTCGAATTTTGGAGCCTACTTCATTGCCATATCAAGTGTCACCTCGTTCGCCAAGTGTCGTTTCACGTTTCTTTGTATATCATAAGTGCTCTTGAGTGATATCCAGTGCCTTCACAGTGATTAGAACATTTCTAGGTGCATTTCATGGTTGCAACATCTTTGTGTTGTAAAACGAAACTTGCGCATTGTAGTCGCACACACTTCAGTCATTATAATCGGGGAACATGTATAAAGAAATGTTTTGATGTATATTCATCGTTTATAAATCCTTTCTAATTTCTCTCGATGAGTTGGTATGTGTCTCATGTGGTTTTATGTCTAGAATTCATCATGTTCTCCCCTTTCCTTATCACCCAGACTTAGAAAATTTCGGTTGCAAAATGAGCTCATTAAAGATAATAGCACATGAGCGCACTCTAAAGCCTTGATGGGAGACCCTTTGTTCTTCCAAAATGCACCTTGAGTCCTCCTTGAGAGTTGGGCGCAATCCCAATCCCCTTCTGAACTCACCCTCCAAAATGACTAAGTCTTTCGTGTGCACACTCCTTTGACTTGAAGAAGTGTACCCTCCATACTTTTGAGTGCATTAGTGCTTACTGAAGGCATGGAGGTATTCTATTTAGCTTTCACACGTGCACCATGTTCCCTCTTTTGTCTGTTGTGCGCATGAGTGCACTCTGAAGGCATGAATCCTCACCCTTCAACATTCAAAATTGTGCCACATACCCTCTTTAGTCTCCTTTAGCACACTCCTTCAACCTGAATAAATGTACCCTCCTTGAGAGCACTCATTTGACCTAAATAAATTCTCCATCCTTAATAACACTCCTTCGACCTGAAGGAATATTCCCTTCTTGAGAGCACTCCTTCAACCTAAAGAAGTGTGCCCTCCATGAGAGAAATCCTTTGACTTGAAGGAATGTGCCTTGATTGAGAGCACTACTTCGACTCGAAGGAATGCACACCCTTTCTCTCCCTTGAGTGCACAACACACTTGGGAATCTCGAAGCCTTCCCCTTTTTCCTTAGTACTTGTGACATGCGCCCTGCCTTGACTGCCTTATCCCATTGAGCTCATGAACACATGACTAAGCCTCAAAGCTTCCATTCTTAAATCCTTTAACCTTTCAAAGTGTGCCCATGAGCCTAGAAGCACCTTTTACCCTTTTGAGCACATCGAAAATTAATAAATAGAAAATATTCATAAAACATGGTAGATTAGGACATTTTCATACTGATAGTTTCTCGTTATGGGTGATTGTAGAAGTAGATATTCCAAGAACCTCATGGAAATCACACACGAGGAAGATCAAGAAAAGAGGATAAACAAAGGAAGCATGAAAAGAACCCTCAACACACTTGAAACTTTATGATCGAAGCACACCAAAGACTCCAATATTGAAGACACTTTGGAGGGTGAAAGAACTATGATTAAAGATAAATGCAGATAAAAGACAAAGTGGAAGTCGTGTCACCACTGGAGAAATTCAATGTGATCAATCACTATTAGACCTAGTCATTAAAGATAGTGACATGTTAAGTCTCAGTATATGATGATGTGGAGGTTATTATGTAGTATTGTAGTAATTGTAAAATAAAAATAAGTGGAAGTCCAAGAGTCATATGTGGAACATAAAGAGTCACATACTACATATATGGATAAATATTGTATATAAATACAAAAATAATTTAGAAGTCCAAAGGACACACTAGAAGTCCTAAGGATGCACTAGAAGTCCAAGATTAATGGGGGTAATCTAAGATTCATGAGGATATGAAACGTCATTCCTCTTGTTATTAAAGAAACCTCATAACACAAGCAAAAGGATTTTTGAGGCTTAAGATTTGGAGAGATAGGCTTGGCTTCTCTAGTTGGCATAGGAAAGAAAATATATTCTTTGTAGAAGTAATAAGTGACTTAATGTTCAACTATTGGAGCCAATGTCTCATCATTGTAACTTTGTACTTGGATCTTTCACCTAATTGAAGCTTTATGAGATGACACATTTTAATGCATGTATAAAAAATGTTTTAGGAATATTATTGGGATGTTTATGGTATATGTTGTGTTCATATGTACTGGATAAATGGAACTATTTCGGCGGCTTCAATACTAATCTTGTTGAATGTGTGTTGTATTCACTTTAACATCGTTATGTGAACTATTTTGCTAATGAATTATCCTCCCGTGTGTCTCTCTTAGGTTAGTACTATTACGTTACTTCCAGAGGCTCACTTTTTTCTCTTTCCTAGTGAAAGTATTCTTTTGCACATTTCAATCAATGTTTCACAATGTCAACTTACTTGCTTATTCAAGGTTTATGTATATAATCTCTTATGTTATCCATTGAAACTGAGACAAAACTTTTTGTTATGGAAACCAAGTTGATACTTTGGATGGGGAACCTACTCCAAATAGTATGAGTTCTAATTGGGACTTCACAGAGGGGAGGCCCCTTGTATTTTGGCAGTATCAAGCATCATCAACATTCTGGCGCTAAAAGGAGGGCCAAATGACAAGTTATGTTGATTGAGTCTGTTTTGAATCTCTTATCTTTAATGAATCATCCTTAAATCATACTACCAAGGTGTTTCTCTAGTTTATGCCCCCTGGTCAACTTTTAATCTCCAATGAGCCTCTTGAAGACTTGTCTCAATTGGAATTTGATGGTGAGGATGGAACATCCATATCCGAGCACATTTCTGATTTTCTTAAATTTTTTGAATACTATGAAATCGATGATGAAAATATTTCTTTGTGTTTTTCTTCATCACCCTTGAAGGTCATGTTAATCGATGGTGTCTGTTGGAAATACTGAGAGGGGGGGGAATCAATATTCCATTCAATTAGAGCATTAGTTAATCTTCAATTATTATCAGTGTTTGTACAATGATAGCAGTAAACAAACGAAACACAAATGCACACAGTTTTTAAGGTGGAAACCCACTCCAAGACAAAAACCACCTAATGATTTTCTAATAATTCTTTAATATTCAACTCCAATTGAAAATAAAGCTCCAAGTTCCTAGAATCTAGAAAATCATTCTTCTCCAACTCCCACTGGATGGACGTTCCAACACCCGAGATTATTTAGTAGTCAACTGAATGGATGCCCAACACCTAATGAGCTACAACTCACCCTAGCACCACCCTACCACCCTAAAGTTTTCACAGACTTGAACCTATTGGTGACTTCATGCACCATCCTAGCACCACCCTACCACCCTATAGAAGAATAAAAGAAGAATGGACTCTACTACCAGGGAAAATGGTCCACTTTACAATGATATGGAATGATGTAGAAGAATAATAAACACTATACCATAACCCCAACTATGACACAACCACATAATGATGATCCTAGACCACTCGACACTGCCTCTCCAACTCTTGGCAGATAGACACTAGTACAATTTTTACAGTAATGTATTTATAATGACTTCGTACAATGATACCTTTACAGTGACTGTATGCAGTGTTGCCTACTTGAAGACTTCATGTGATGAACTTCTTACTGTTTTTTTGTACCTTGGTTGCTGCTCTTGTCATGCTACCCTCTGCTACACCTTTCTTTGCTTTTCTGCCCTAAAAAGTCTGGTCCTTTGTAGCCCTTGACAACAGATGATCTAGCTTTTTCTTGCCTTCTAGGAGCTCGATATTGAATATGGTGTATCTATGTTATTTCAGATCCCCAATATGTGATTTTCGGACCTGTAGTATTCCTTTGAGTCATATCTCCAATGCCATAGGTCTAACCCAATTTGGATTCTTCAAGAGAGAGTTATGCCCAATCTCTCACAATGCCCCAATTATGGACTATTTTAGTAGTGTGAACTTGTACGACGTGCCACGTGTCACTGTTTCTTCATTCAGCTCTGAAATTGATAGAGAGAAAACTACAGTCCGTGAAATATCTGTTACATTTTACAAAATTCCAATCTGATACTCGAGAGAGAATTATGACGATTTTCCCAAGGTCACTTCTTTGAGATGAATTTTAGGAGCCTGCAAAAACACTGACTTCCAGAGATCATATCTCTGAAAATATTGCATGCCTTGATCTAAAATTGTTACAGGAGCTTCCTTAGGATTTCGGATTCATCTCATAAGAATTTCAACTTCTTAAACTTCGTAGAAAATAAGTTAGAGTGAAAATTCCACGATGCCCTGTTTCAGATAGCGAAATCCCTACATAAGGAGGATATGAGGATCACAATTTATATAAATGCTTAAGTTGAGAGGGGCTTCAACAAGTGAAAGTGGGAGGGATTTTAGGAGCTTAAAAAATATTAATTATGACTTTTCAATGACCCATGCCACAACCCCATGGAGATTTAGCCCACTCATTGGGATTACAAACTTCAAACATGAATATCTCTCAAACCATGAAGAATTACATGGCGTGCCATATATCAACAGAAACATCTTGACAAGTAGAAACCATAAAAAGCATTATTGACCCAAAATATAGTAATTTGGTAGGTCAAAATTCCCATGCAATATTGGGGTAGCCCCTAGTGTTGCTTGGGTTGACATCAATGACAACCGTTGATCAACAATATACCCCTTTGGTATTGATGGCAACACAAGTACTCCCCCTATGACCATGAGACCTCTTCCTACAAAATTCTCTCCCCCTTTGAAATCAATGGCAAAGGGTAACTCCCCTTGAAACATAACCATCTTGCGGACTTGTGCACACTTCCACTCCCCCTGACACACAACCATCCTGCGAACCTATACACACTTCCACTCCCCCTTTATATTATGAATAAGGAAAATCTAATGAGAACTTGGGAGAATCCCAAGCTTCTGGTGAAGATAATCCAATGCTTCACGAGTACTCTCACGATCATCAACGCTTCCTACCCAATATGCATCTATAAAGGAATGAATAATGAGATTGTTCCCTTAGGATACCACAAGCCATATTCTATTGTTCCCTTTAGATATCGATGAATTATTTTGATGGAAATAATATGTGATTCTTTTGGTGTTACTTGGAATCTTGCTACTTGTCCAACTGCTTGCATAACATCTGGCTGGGAGGCTATTACATATAGAATACTACCAATAATAGATCTGTACAACCTTTGATCCACATCCTTAGATGAGTCGTCTATGCTCAATTTTCAACCTGTTACCATCGGAGTAAGGATGGGTTTGCAATCTTCCATTTTAAATTTCTTGAGCATTTCCTTGATGTACTTGGCTTGACATATAAATATTCCTTTCTCTTTCTGAGATATTTGAAGCCCTAAGAAGTATGTCAGCTCACCAAGTAAATACATATCGAAATCAATTTGCATCTTTGTAGAAAACTTCTTACTTAATCGATCATCATTGCTACCAAATATTATATCATCCTCTTTAGCTATTAGACGTGCTTTAGTTGCTTCATCTAGAACATATATTTCATTTGGAGCTCAACTTGCTATAGCCACAATTTCACCATGCCTGCCCTTCCCAATTTCACATTTTGTGGAGTTGAATAGTATTTTGTGTCCTTGATCACACATTTGTCCAACACTGAGCAGATTGTTATTCATGTTTTCAACCAATAGAACATTCTTGGCTAGAGCATATTTTCTTCCGAGAGTGATGGTACCTGATCCTATAATATTTGAAGATCCATCATTTCCAAAGGACAAGGTTCCATCCTTCTTATCTTTCAGAGATACAAATTTATTTCTATCTCCAATCATATGCGTTGAGAAACCACTATCAACATACCACACATATTTTTTGTTTTGAGCCTTGAGAGCGAGAGCACAATTATCAGTCTTCTTCTTCTTCCATGTTCGTTCGTTCTGTGGCTTCGAAGATTCCTTTTGGAGGATTTTCAAGTCTGCAGTCTCTGGCTATGTGTCCAAATTTTTGACATTTGTAACATTCAATATTATTTCTTAAATGTTCAAATCTATTAATGTCTCACCGAGCCCTGGGAGGTTCATATTTGAAAAATCTCTTGGAATTGTATTGGTTCCTAGGATACGTGTGACATTCTACAACTTTATGACCAAATTTTCCACATGAATAACAATAGCCATAAAAAATATGTTGCTACCTAGATGGAAATATTCAGCGAGGAATTGTCTTCCAAGGCTGTTCTTGTGAATCTTGTCCAGTGAAGTATACATGCATGTCAGATCTCATAGGTTCATTGTATTTTGTTTTAGAAGATCCTGCTTCTTCTTCTTTATTACCGAGGCTAGTTCTGTCATTGTAAGATCATTGATTGTTGATAATTTCTTCCAATGCCCTTAAGATATTGACATAGTTTTTGATATTTTTTCCCTTCTTCACTTCCTTACACAACGAGACTACTTCGGCTTATAATTCTTCTCTGTCTTGGTTTCTTTCTTCCAACCTCTTTTGAAGTGACTCTTTAATGCCTTTGTGTTCTTCAACATCAATTTTGAGACCTTGAACTTATTCTTCAAGAGTATTGGAATGGATCTTCTCAGCCTTGAGCTCTTTTATAAGTTTGATTGCTTCCTTAGAAAATTCTTCTATGTTCAACCCTTCTTCTTCATTGTTTGATACTTCTGTTTATCATGTTTGTCATAAAAAATACTCTCATTGGATTCTTCTCTTTCGATGTCATCGTTTCATTGGATGTTGAACTATCTTATTTAGAGAGAAAGTTCCTTTTGGATCCTTTCTTGTTGAGTTTATTAAAGCTTTTCTTTCCTTTTGAGTTTCCATCACTTTTGTTCGGAGATTTTGATGCGAAATGCCCAACCTCACCACAACCGAAACATGTAAAGTAATAATATACTTCATCTGAAAGACCTTCTTCATCATCTCCCTTTCCTTCACACTTGCAAGTGCATGTCATTTCAATTAAAGGTTGTTTGTCCTTATTGGTTTTCTTAGATGCAACGAACACAGTTTCTAGATGCGAAGTGCCCTCTTCTTCATCAAGTCTCATTTCATATGCTATGAGAACTCCATGTAATTCTTCCTTGCTGAGTTTGTCCAGATTTGCACTGTATTCTAAGACTGATACCTTTGGGTTGAATCTCCCTGGTAATGTTTTAAGAATCTTTCATATAATAGTCTTCTCATCAACTGGATCTCCCAATCATTCCAGAGTATTGGTTATTTCATCAACGTATTGGAAGTATGCAGCAATGTTGCAATCTTCTTTCATTCTGAGTTGCTCAAATTTTGCTCTATAGATTTGAATCTTTGCTTCTTTGACATTTGAGTCACTTGCATATATATTCTCAAGCTTGTCCCATACATTTTTGGTAGTTTTATAACCCAACACCTTATGATAAGAAGATTCAGTAAGTCCACTGATAATAATATTCTTCGCTTTTGCATCATTTACAAAATTCTTCTTACCTTGTTCATCCGCTGTTGGTGTAAATCCATTTTGAACAGTTTGCCATACTTTATAACCTTGTGCCAAGAGATAAACCTCCATTATTCCTTTCCATAGTGCATAATTATTTTCATTAAACAGAGGTGCACCATTCTTGGTATGCTCCATGACCTCTGCCCACCGTTAAATTGCCGTGAGTAATGGGGGCTTTGATACCAATTTTTCAAAATACCGAGAAGTAGGGTAGGTTGAGGAGTGAATCAATATTCCTTTCAATTAGAGCATTAGTTAATCTTCAATTATTATCAGTGTTTGTACAATGATAGCAACAAACAATAGGAACACAAATGCACACAATTTTTAAGGTGGAAACCCACTCCGGGACAAAACCACCTAATGCTTTTCTAATAATTCTTTAATATTCAACTCCAATTGAAAATAAAGCTCCAACTTCCTAGAATCTAGAAAAGCATTCTTCTCCAGCTCCCACTGGATGGACGCTCCAACGCCTGAGATTCTTCAGTATTCAACTAAACGGATTCCCCAACACCCAATGAGCTACAACTCACCCTAACACCACCCTACCACCCCTGGAAGTTTTCATTGTGCTTGAACCTATTGGTGACTTCATGCACCAGGCTATGAGGCTATCACCAACCTACCAGCCTACCACCCTATAGAAGAATAAAAGAAGAATGGACTCTCGTACTAGGGAAAATGGTCCATTTTACAATGATATAGAATGATGTAAAAGAATAATACACACTATACCATAACCCCAACTATGACACAACCACCTAATGATGATCCTATACCTCTCGACACTGCCTCTTCAACTCTTGGTAGATAGACACTAGTACAATTTTTCTAATAATGTATTACAATGACTTAGTACAATGATACCTTTACGGTGACTGTATGCAGTGTTGCCCACTTGAAGAATTCATGAGATGAACTTCTTGCTACTGTTAGCACCTTGGTTGCTGCTCTTGTCATGCTACCCTCTACTGCACCTTGCTTTGCTTTGCCACCCTAGAAAGTCTGGTCCTTTGCAGCTCTTGACAACACATGATCTAACTTTTTCTTGCCTTCTGGGAGTTCGATATTGAATCTTGTGTGTCTATGTTATTTCAGATCCCCCAATATCTGATTTTAGGTCTGTATTAGTCCTCTGATTCGTCTTTCCAATGCCATAGGTCTGACCCAATTTGGATTCTTCAAGAGAGAGTTATGCCCAATCTCTCATAATGCCCTAATTATGGATTGTTTCAGTAAACCAAACTTATACAGTGTGCCACATGTCACTGTTTCTTCATTTGGCTCTGAAATTGATAGAGTGAAAACTATAGTTCATGAAATATCTGCCACGTTTTATAGAATTCCAATTAGATACTCAGAGAGAGAGTCATGACGAATTTCCCAAGGTCACTTCTTTGAGATGAATTTTAGGAGCCTGCAAAAACACTGACTTCTACATATCATATCTTTGAAAATATTGTGCACCTTGATATGAAATTTTTACATGAGCTCCTCAAGATTTTTGCTTCTCCTCATAAACATTTCATCATCTGAACCTTCGTAGAAAACAATTTAGAGTGAAAATTCCACGATGACTTGTTTCAGATAGCGAAATCCCTACATAAGGAGGATATGAGGATCAAAATTTATATAAATGCTTAGGTTGAGAGGCGCTTCAACAAGTGAACGTGGGAGGTATTTTAGGAGCTTAAAAAATATTATTAATGACTTTTCAATGACCCATGCCACAACCCCATGGGGTTTTATCCCACTAACTAGGGTTACAAACTTCAAACATGAATATATCTCAAATCATGAAGAATTACGTGGCATGCCATATATCAACGGAAACATCTCGACAAGTAGAAACCATAAAAAGCATTCTTGACCCAGAATATAGTAATTTGGTAGGTCAAAATTCCCATGCAATATTGGGGTAGCCCTTGGTGCTGCTTGGGTTGACATCAATGACAATTGCTGATCAACAGTGTCATACCTTACCACTTGCTTCTATCCATTCATTTGATGAATTTTTCGAGGATCTTCATCAATCTTTTGATAGGTATGATTATCGAGATGTTTTTAACATAATCAATCAACTTAGAATTAATCCTATTGAATCAATTGGGGATTTTTCTAATTGATTCCTTCACTTATGTTATGAGTTTCCTGGAGAAAATTTGGATTAGGATTTCCTTAAAGTGGAGTTTGAAAGTTTTGTTCGAATCTCTTTACATGATGAATCTAAACTCCCTGGTGTTTATGTTCCCCCAAATTTTGTAAATTTTGAGACACCTATAATTCTAAAGGAGGAACCTACTATTCCTTTTGTTCCTTGTCCTCCTCCTCCTTGTGATAACGTTGAAGTTGGGAAATATATAAATAAAATTCCTTATCCATATTCCCAACCCTCTCCCACTTTTCATGATTAAGATCCAATGGAGGAAACCTTGGAATGGTTCATGGAGCCCAAGGTGAAGGCTAGTCCCTTAATTTATAAAGACGATATTAACACTCATAAATTTATCCTTGAATCAGATTTCGGTTCATGTCATCTTCCATCATCTCTTTCTCATGATCCCTTGCCCCTTGATCTGCTTGATCAGTCTCTTCCAAATATAAACAATGAGTAGGTGCAACATAGTAATTCTTCATAGGTAGAGGAGCAGGAAGGTGAGGATCCTCTTGATATTTCTTTTCTTTTTCAAAATCCTCTATCTCAAGGTAATTTTATTCCATCCTTGGTTGATTTTGAATCTAATAACCTAGGTGATGGATAAAATGAAATTGATTTTCCTAATCAATATAAAATATTGGAAAACTATCATTCTGAGGATGATGATTCTGTCCAAGTGCTCCTACTGATCTTCTGGTTTCTCAAGGATATTTTGATATGAAATATTTAGATCTTGAATCTATTTCCATTAGAGAAGATGTTATTATGGGAATTCCCTCTTCACCTCACTATCCCTTGTGTTCTAATTTTTTTTCATCGTCTAATCAATTGGAGTTTGAATTGACACAAGATAGTGAGGTAATTTGTGATGAAAAATAAGGTAAGAAACTTATCAAGTATCCTTTCCATTCCTTATCATTTCCAATTTTGCATGAAGAACATTCTTATATCTAGGTTACTCATGAGATTTGTCTAATTTATCCATCTTTAGATATGTAATTAGAAGAATTTTTTGACTTGGGTAATCTTTTTCTGAAAATATAAATTCTGATTGAATTAGTGAGGTAGATGGTTGCCATTTGGATAGTAGTTATTTAGTCAAAATTATTGGTGGTAGTTGTCCATGCACCACGAATAATCTGATTTAATCTTCAAAAGGAAATTCTATAATTCTTGAAGGCTCTGGAACTCACTAGGGAGTCAAGGCACTTCAACTTTCATTGATGTTTATGTTAGGTTCTCGCGACTATGACGAGGCCCCCAAACTAAATTATATTTGGATATTCTCACAAAATTATTTCCTTTGCATCGTTTTATTGGATGCAAATTCCTTCTTGAAAGATGCTCGTTATTTTGAATATAGCTCTTTCAAATTTCAAGATTTTGTTTCTAGTCAAATTTAGAATTATGCTTAAATTGATCATTCCTCATGAAATTCTCTTATATCTAAATTAGGTTTAGAACATATACATTTCATGGAAGAGTGAAGTTGTGAAGTTGATAATTATGAAGATTATAATTGGTCGAATGATTCATACATGTCACATTATTTTGAAAGTAATGAGATCCTAATACTTCTTGTGAATATTCTAATGTTAATAATTTTCATTTTGGCACCCAATATCCTCTTGAGTATTCATTAATTCTTGTGTTATTTGCTGAATCAAGTTCCTCTTTTTCATACGCTACATCTCGATTATTTTCATGTGTTTTCCATATTGGCATTCCTTTTTAATGATTATGATGTTAGTCATGGTTGTAGCCAGTCACAAGTAGATGTTTTGACACATTAAAAATATGAGTGATATGATTCTTTCACTCAAGGAATTTGTAAATTTGTTCAAACTAATTTATCTTTATTTTCTCCCCATCGAGAATCTTATGTCTTAATCAACCCATCTGATCATCGTTCTTAATATAACAATTTTCATTAAATCTATAATTTTCCCACTGGTGTACATAATGTTGTTTGTTTTACATCAGCTGATATTTATGGTTTATAATCTCAATATTTAGATACTTATCAAGCAGTTGAGGCACTTCAGCCTCTATTGATGGTTATGCTAGGTTCTCACTATCTTGACAAGCCTTTTGAATTTGATTGGATATATTTTCCATCACAATATTCTCATCCTAGTTCCATGCCATTAATCGAGAAATTATATTTTCAAGGATTTCAGTTTTCTCAAGAGGATGTTTTTGAATTTCATGATCCAACCTATAATAATTTGGAGGCATCTTAAATATCAAGCCCATTTGCTAGAAACACGTTTCGATTTCTCTTGATGTTTGCTAAGGAAGACAATATAAGTGTAGGTGATTTCATAGGGAGTCGTAGAGGTTTGTATGATCTATGTTCTTATCAAAAGGAAAGTTGGCAGGTTGGGTAAAGTCAGATGTTATGACACATCTTTCTTTATTTAAGAAAGACCTTCTATTTGTTGTGTAAGATATTAAAGTTTTTATTTTTTTTTATGCACATTATCATATATTGGTTTTCATTGCTTATATCTTTGTGATTACAGGTTGGGAGAAATTACACTGGATTCATTGGAATTATCATTAAACTTAGCTCTAACCTTATAGCTGGTTAGGTTAGGAGTAGGCTTAGTTACATTTAGTTTCCTTTGCATTGCATTCAGTTTATTTCCTGCTCTCCATCTAGTCTGTGCATCTATTTTGTTTTTCCATGATATTTTGGGTTTAGTCTCTATTTTCTTTGTCTCTTGTTTCTGTTTTTGGTTTTGTATGCCTTTATTTCATGTTTTCTTAATAAGACCTTGTATGAAAAAGTGCATTGGTCGAAAGGGACTTTTTCATGGAATAAAAGAGAAGAGCGACAACCACAATGCTTGGTTTTCTGTTGTTCTCCTTCTTTGTTTGGGAAAATTCCATAGGTTGAGCTAAGTATAGATAGAAAATATGATTCATCCAAGAGGAGAACCTCAAGGGAACCTATTAGATATGTGCCTATGCTAGTGTCTAAACTACTCAGCTTGGTGTAAATCTAATTCTGTGTTAAAACATGTCTATCTAGTAGAGAAAGGATAAGGGGAAAATCTAAAGTGAGAAAATCATTATCATAGGTCTTAAAATACTTCTATAAAGGATAAACCTCCCCTTCTCTCAATGATTTTGGATCCCTCTTCTTCCTGTAGAAAATAACAAGTGTTGATGCATAGTCCATTAAATAAATAAATAAATAAAGGGTGGAAGAAGAGAAAGGCTTCCTATGTAGGGGGTGAAGCAAGCGACTTCGCCGGGGTACTGTCGAGGCTTGCTGGCAGTGAGGAAAAATTTATGCTCTTGAAGTGACTCCGTCAGGGTAATTTCCAAGCCTATTGGCAGTGGAGAAACACCAGTGATGAAAACTCATACTCTTAAAATCATAAAGTCATCATGTGCATTACCCTTTCCCATATCAAAATAACTATGGTATAGTGTATCTTTTGTATGTGTTTTAGCCAAGCAGAGAAAATTGATATGTTATGTATAAAAATAGGTCAAAAGGGGTAACTCATGGAAATCAATAATTCCTGAAGGTTTGACGCTTAACTAAAAATTTTTCGAGAAAAATAAGATGAAATTATCCCATCGTGTCGCCAAGTGTTGTCACTGCTACAACACCCTCCAAAATTTTCACTACATTTCAAATTTTGGAACCTACTTCATTGTCATATCAAGTGTCTTCTCGTTCATCAAGTGTCATTTCATGTTTCTTTATATGTCATAAGTGTTCTTGAATGATATATATTGTTTTCACATTGATTATAACATTTCTAGGTGCATTTCATGGTCGCAACATCTTTGTGTTGTAAAATGACACTTTCAGGTTGTAGTCACACACTTCAATCATTATACTTGGGGAACGTGTATAAATTTTTGTTTTTATGTATATTCATTGTTGATCAATATTTTATAATTTCTCTTGATGAGTTGGTATATTTTGCATGTGGTTTTATGTCTAGAACTCATTATGTTCACCCCTTTCCTTACAACCCACACCTAGACAAATTTTGGTTGCAAAATGAGCTCATTAAGGCTAAGAGCACATGGGTGCAATATGAAGCCTTGATAGGAGACCCTTCTTTGTTTGGAAGTGTGCCTTGTGCCCTCCTTGAGATCTAGGCACACTTTCAAAGCACGAATCCCCTTCCTTGTTCCAAAATGCACCCTCCAAAGTGACTAATTCTTCTGTCAGTGCACTCCTTTGACTTAAAGAAGTGCACCCTCCTTGAGTGCACTAGCGAACCATAAATACTTGAAGCTAAATGTTTTAGCCTACCCTAATTCTCTAGGCACCCTACAGACCTTTAAGTTCATGAGAGAACTCTAAGGCACAAATCTCTTCTCTTCAACCTTCAAACTTGTGCCATGCAAACTCTTTGGTCTCTTGAGCGCATGAGAACACTCCAAGGGTAGGAAGCCTCACCATTTAACCTTCATACTTGTGCCATTAACCCTCTTTGGTCTCCTTTAGCGCACTCCTTTGACGTAAATTAATGGGCCCTTCTTGAGAGAACTCCTTTGACCTGAAGGAATGTATCCTTGTTGAGAGGACTCCTTCGACCTAAAGGAATGCGCCCTCTTTGAGAGCACTCCTTCGACTTGAAGGAGTGCGACCTACTTGAAAGCACTCCTTCAACCTAAAGGAATGAGACCTTATTGAGATCACTCATTAAACCTTAAGGAATGTGCCCTCTTTCTCTCCCTTGAGCGCACAACGTACTTAGGAAGCCCGAAACCTTCCCCTTTGTCCTTCGGACTTGCAACATGTGTCCTGCCTTGACTACCTTATTCCCTTGAGCACATGAACACATGAAGAAGCCTCAAAGATTCCATTCTTCAATGCTTCATCATTTCAAAGTGCGCCCAAGCACCTAGAAGCACATATGACCCTTTTTAGTGCTTAGAAAAGGCATAAATAGAAAATATGCATAAAACATGCTAGATTAGGAAAATTTTAGGCTGATAGTTACTCGTCATGGGTGATTTCAAAAGCATGTATTCCAGGAACCTCATGGCAAGCACACATGAGGAATATTAGGAAAACAAGATAAACAAAAGAAGCATTAAAAGAACCAAGAACACACTTGAAACTTGATGATCAAAGCACCCCAAAGACTCCAATATTTAAGACTCTTTGGAGGGTGAAAGCACCATGATCAGAACATAAAAAAATAGAAAATACAGAGTAGCAGTCATGTCACCACTGGAGAAATTTCATGTCATTAGTCACTATCAATCCTAGACATCAAATATAGTGACATGTAAAGTCTCATCATATGATGATGTGGAGGTTATGATGTATTATTGTAATAATTGAACAAGACAAATAAATGGAAGTCCAATAGTCATATGTGGAACATGAAGAGTCACATAGTCATATATGGAGAAATATTGTATAGAATTCAAAAAGTCATTTAGAAGTTCAAGAAATATTGTTTAGAAGTCCAAAGTACACACTAGAAGTATAAGATTCATGGTAATCCAATATTCATGAGGATATGAAATTCCATTCCTCTTTCTAAAAGAAACCTCATAACTCAAGAAAAAGGATTTTGGAGGCATAATATTTGGAGAGCTAGTCTTGAGATCTCTACTTGGCATAGGAGAAAAAATATATTATTTGGAGAAGCAGGAAGTGACTCTAATGTTCCACTATTGGAGATTTTGTCTCATCATTATATTTGTGTACTTGGATATTTCACCTAATTGAATCTCTATGAGCCAACACATTTTCATGCATGTATAAAAAATATTTTAAGACTATTCTTGGGATGTTTATGGTATATGTTGCATTCATATGTATTATAGAAATTGAAATATTTCAGTGGCTTTAGTACTCATCTTGTTGAATGTGTGTTGTATTCACTTTAACATCGTTATGCAAACTATTTCACTAATGAATATTTGTATGCTCCCATGTGTCTCTATTAGGTTAGCACTATTAATTTCCTTTTAGAGGCTCACTTTTGTCTCTCCCTTGGTGAAAGTCTCCTTTTACACATTGCAATAAGTGTTCCACAAAGTCAACTTAATTTCTTATTCTAGGTTTATGTATATAATCTCTTATGTTACCCGTTTAAACCAAGATGAACTGTTATGGCATCCAGGCCAATACTTTTGATGAGGATCTTACTAAAAATGGTGTGATTTCTAATTGGGAATTCACATCAGGGCGACCCCCTGTATCTTGGCGGTATCCAATACCGTCAACAGAGTGGAATGATCAAGAGCCCTAAAATTTATGAGCTTATTTTTCTCAAGTATCAAGAACTTAAATAAATATTCTGAATATGGAACATTATTATTATCATCCATCGAGATTTAGCAGTATGGAAATAAGGGACAAAGCCGAAATATTGAGAACCTAGTTTAGTAGGTACCGAAAGGATAAGTTGTTCCTCCTTCCTATTGAGACCATAAGCTCTTACCTATGTCATCAGAGCCTTGAATATTGAGAATAATTCCTATAAGGTCTCAAAATGGTTGGGACCTAGAGAAGTCAACACATTTTCTAGCTAATGTTCCCTCAACTCATCTTGCTTGCAAATTTATCCCTATAGTTTTGTCCAATCTTCCTTAGGTGTTGAGTATGACTCAACATGAAAGAGTAGATCAAGGGAGATAAAAAAACAAAATATACCATAGGATTCATCCATCCTATTTAAGCATTTTTATTTCTCAATTGTTGATGCAGGCTCAATTTTGGTACCCATTATAATCCTATAGATTCCCTTACTATGAAGCAATAAAAGGTCCTTTGGCTTCCAGTCAAAGCATTTGAAAGGAATGAGAATCACTTTGACTTGGTTTACTATCTGTATCCTATACTAATATTGTAAAATATGGAATAAGATATCATCAATTTTCACAAACTCACTTACAGTGTGATACCATGTTGGAGTTTGAGCACAATCTCACGATCCAAATGTGAAAAAATACTAGACCAAGTACTTACAAAACAATAAAGAAGAGGGAATAAAACTATTGAGAAATTGACTAATGGACCAAGATACAAATTGAAATATTGATAAAATATGGTGATTTATTAATTTTGAACATAAATATGTGTAGACTCTTTAGGATGAAAAACCAGTTACAATTTGGTTGGGTTTCCATGTGCATGCACCTATAATAACTCAAAATCACTTTCCCTAGTTGGCAAGTAAGTCAAAATTAGATTGGGCAACCAAAAATTAACAAAATATCCTAAAATGGAGTGAATTGAAATTAAAAGGAGTTAGAAATAAGTTATAAATAACTAATAATTGTTACACACAAAATACCAACAATTTAGACTCCAAAATAGGACTATAAGTTATTGTGGTTGATTGCTACCAAGTAGGGAGGGAGTGTGTACTCACTCTAGGAACGCCTACGCATGAGGTAGTACGAAATTATCGAGTGAATTATCCATGTTATACTCTAATGAATGGCTATTCAACACTATATGTCATCATAGATGGCAATCCTAATAATAATAGACGTTCTAAAAATAAAAATGTGCCAAATGAAAGGGAATGTCTAATAGTGATGAAAAGTGGTATTATGTACCCCTAGAAATGTATGGAAGGGATTCTAATGATGGTTAGAGATATTGATGAACTATTGATTGCAATATACCAAACCAATATGGTGACTTAAGGTCTTGCGTAACGCCTATGTATTATAAAAGAAACTCTCTAGACATATATTTTTATGTTTCATCTTAAATCCATAAAGTAGGACATTTGTTGAAATAATGCACATATCACGTAGAAAGGATAAATATTCTCTTCATAAGGATTGTATCATAGTATGAGCCTCATTTATTTTCTATGAGACTTTAAAGAACTCATTATGGATATTGTCCTTAGTTTATGGAGAGAAAACCATGAAAATTATGTGTATATTGCATTTCGAAAGTATTTTTCTTTCCCTATATTGATTTTTTTTGATAATTTATGTTTGGATTCCCCTTTCATTGTGCCAAGAGGGGCTCTTCAACTCAATATGGAATATATCTTGTATCTAAACATTTTAACTTGGTCAAATTACACAAAAATAAAATTACAAATTAAAAATTAATAAAATAAAATTAAAAAGTTATAATTATTAATTAAAGAATTTTGATATTACAAATTAAAAATTAATAAAAATAAATTAAAAAGTTATAATTATTAATTAAATAATTTTGACATTACAAATTACAAATTAATAAAATTAAATTAAAAATTTATAATTATTACTTAAAGAATTTTGACTTTATCAAATTACATAAAAAAAAAAAATTAAAAAAAAAATGATTATAATTATAATTAATAATTAAGCCATCATATATCTATCTTAACTTTAAAATCTCTCAAGGTGCAAACCTCTTTTAGAGTGAAACAATATTTGATCCCTATCGAGAATTGGTAGATCGAGAGTTACGATGGATCTAAATTAATACTTTACTTATTTTATAAGTGAGTATGAGAACATAAATTTATAGATATTAGTTTTTAAATAATAGTTTTAAAATCTTAAACTATATAATCATTCATAAACAATAATGATTCCCCTTTCCCTTTCATAATTTATGAATCTTAGAAGTAAGCATGACAATCTAAATTTATAGCCATTGATTTTAAAATAATTATTTTTAAGCCTTAAATTATGAGATCATTCAAATACAATAATTGTTGGGCATGGATCCTGATTATCTTCTTAATTCAGAGGTTAGATTCATGTTGGACCCTAGTTGCTAAACAAAGTGGAAACACTTCCCATACGATAACCGACAGGGGGGTATAGCTGGGGGGATGATGAATACATTTAATGAGTCCCCCCGGTGGGGGTTTGGGGGTAGCAACCCCCAAAGATAAAAATAGATGAAAAATTTCCTTGTAAAACATTGTAATTTCATAGTCAATCTAGGCCGTTCATTAAGAGAATGATCTGATGATAGAAGTTATGCTAATTTAGGGTTTTTCCCTAGTAGGTAACCCACAGTTTATATGAGGGAATTGTATTGTGACTTGTACTATTATTCTGAGGGAGAGAAAGAGCGGGTTATGTGAGAGTGAAGAGGAAATTACAATGAATCTTTTGTACGTTGTATCTCTTTATTTTGTTGGATGATATAAAAAGAAGGACTGGTTGTTTCTCCATGGATGTAGCCCAAATTGGGTGAATGTCGTATATTTGTGTCTCTCTTGTTTTATTTGTTTCTTTATTTGTGTTTCCACAATATTTTATGTATCTCATTGCTCTGTTAATTGATTTCTAACAACTGTTATAATTTTTAATAATAATTATAATTATTAATAGCAAGAAGAACTTTTTAGATGAAAAGAAAATATAACCCCGATGGTGATTGCTAAACACAGTGTACGATGCTTGGCTCAAGGAGGACGCGATCCATGCGAAGGTCAAGCACATTAAAGAGGGGAAGCATCCATGACAAGTGGCGTCGGGATGATGGAAGTCTCGAGAAGTTGAAGAGATGGTATAAACTTGAGGTTCTCAATTGTTTCTTACGTTACTGGGTTATTGTCATGAGTGATAGAGAGGGTGGTAATACCGACGTTGAGTATCCATAGGTCGCCAACATGTGCATGCTCGTTTGTTTGGGTAGCTCAGTTCTGGATGCTGCTAGTGGATGGTGGGATCTGCCATGGAATGTGTATGCTCAAAACACTGTTAGTGTAGTGTCGTATCACAAGGAGAAGGTTCATAAAAGAATGTGGTGTAATTCTGCAACACGAGATACATTTTTTGGAGTGTTGGTTCAACTAGAGGAGCACAGTCTTTCGCTTACCCACCAAACCTTCGGCGGTGACATGGCAAGTTTTGTTCTTTTTGGTTTGATTTTTAATTGGGTTGTATGTCGAGGATGTGTTTCATGTGCTCTACTCTGTTCCTCCCATGGGAGAGTGCTTTTCTGCAGTGAAGATTTGAGTCGATGCATAGAGAGGCAGGAATTAGGTTTCATATTACTCATTGGGGTTTCTTTGGGAGTCTTTTTGGAGTTGGTAATAGGTCATCCCACCCTTTAGGGAAGAGACAATCTTTGAGTATTGGGCGTGTAAGCCAGAGTTGCGCAAGTTGGAACTGTTGCTTGGTTTTTCTTTCACTTGGGTGCTAGAGCAAGGAGGTGGGTGGGTGTGGGTTGTGAACTAGATACGCATCGAAGTCCCTTGCTCGATGTTCTGGTGGCTTGTTGGTAATGTTGTGATAACATGGAAGAGCCCGATGAGGAGTGAGGCCATAGGGCTAGTCAGGGGAAAGGGTTGGTTGGGAGGTAGTAGGGGAAAGGGTTTTTTGGGTAGGAATAGAGGTCAAAGATGGGGTTGTGGGTGTTGAATTGATGGACGATGTGGTCCAAGACCAAGCCCAGTGGCCTACTCGGGTGGAGCAAGCACCAACAATAGAGTCCTTGGCTAATTAGCTTAGAGGTATATTGGTCATCTTAGTGGAAATGTGGAAACATAGATATGATAAAGAAAATGAGGTTGTCGTATTCCTAAATGACCTTCAATACAGTTAACGGTACAATTAGTGGGACATTCTAGAGTGCTTGACGTCCTTGCACTGAAGCCACTGATCATCTAATGAACATTTGGAGGAGATGGAGGTGTGCTTCGCTCATGTGGAATTCCATGCTCATAGGGATCTTGGTCCTCTTGTGGCCCTGAGTGCTGCTCATGCACCAGATTTCCCCACTTGATCTATGCTAACTGCTAGTTGTCTTCTTGGTTTACATGTTTTTTGGTTTATTTGGTTTTTTTGTCTATGAGAATCATGTAAAAAGTGACATCTTATTTTAAAATTTTGCATCGTTCTCATGGCTAACAAATGTAATCAAAGTGAATATTCATTATATCATTTCACGAATTAATAAAATATTTACCTAAAAAAAATGAACCTATTCCTATTTTAGAGTTTTATAATGTGAATAGATTATTTAAATAAAAGATATTCTCTTACAAAAATAAAAACATAAATCCAATTTTATTTTAAATTATGTATAAATCATAAAAAAAAAATTAATATAAAAAAAATTATTTTATAAAAAACAATAAAATATTAATATTTCTATTTAATATGTAAAATAGTTGGAAATTCTTTTCAAATTTTCTCAAAACATCTCCATATGAAAATATTGAGCTATAATAGAAATTTTCAATTATTTTTATTATATTAAAAGTTAGATATATCATATAAATATTTGCGCCGAGAGGCGCATCTACAGCCCAATATGACCCCGATGTCAGGTATGTCACGTCCTCATACAAAATGTCGGCTTAAGTTTTAAATTGAAAAAAAATAAAAAATAAAAATCGCATTGTACTAGAACATATATCAATTTCTAATACAATTATGTATTATTTATATAATTTGAATGGATATTAAATTATATACCTAAATTTGAATGGATCATAAATTTACCTTTAACAAAAAAAATTACCACATTGAATTTCCAAATTAAGTAAAATTTTAAACATATTTACTCTTTACTAAAGTCAATACCATTTCCTAAATCAAAGGAAAAGATTTAATTCAACACAAACAATCAAAATCCAAAATCTTTTAATATTTCTTTTAATTAAATATTTGTAAAATGAATTTATACTTACTCCAACCAGCCTAGATCCTAGTCCTAACATGAGTACGTAATCAACTACGAGATGGATCTATCAAAGGTATGATTAATTTTATCAGTAATATGTAAATATATCAAATATTAATATAATCATTTTAAATATGCTAAATATTTCTGAGATTAACTTGATCATTTTAATTTTAAATTTTCTTAGTTACCTCAGTTCGTTGAGATGATAATTATTGTTAATAACTATAATGATGAAAAATGATGAAATATTTTTTTTAAATGCAAAGTGACAATAATAGTGTTGAAAGATAGAAAATGTGAATAATAAGAACGTACTCATGTTACAATCAATCTCAAACTATTTTCTTCTACTATTCTTATGTCCTCCCTTGTTAGTTTTGTTATCTTTTCATATCGATTATATGAAAAAGAAAATTTAAATCGTAAACCATTTAAATCTTTAGCTCGATCTTTTGTAGTAAACATGATACCTTGTCTCTCTTGCTCTCCAATATTAATAGCTTAAATTACTATAACACAAAAATCAATCTACATTGTTAATAACTTTTTGTGCTTACACTAAAATCAATGCATATTGTTAATCCAATCACTTTAAAATTAATGTACCGTCATATATCCAATTACATCAAATCATAAATCAACATATAAATTGAAATCAATGCATTTAATGCAAGCAATCAAATAAGATTAGAAAATAACTTCTACATTGAAATCAATGCACCTAATGCAATCAACCAAATAAGATTAGAAACCAACATCTACACTGAAATCAATGCATTTACTCAAAGCAATCAAATAGGATTAGAAATCGCCATCTACACTGAAATCAATGCATTTAGTGCAAACAATCAAATAGTATTAGGAATAATCTACATTTAAATCAATGCATCTAGTGCAAGCAATCAAATATATGCCCCTTATAACTCTCTCTCTCCAGCCTAGATCCATCTTACTTTGGATCTATCATGCACTAGATGCACATATGAATGGACATACTATATTGGTTAGTAAGCAATATGGGGCATATATTAATGTAAGAGACATACTATATTGGTTAGTAAGCAATATTTATGTGCAAATTTTATAGACAACTCTCTCTTACATAACTAAGAAGAAAGAGAGAGAGAGAGAGTTATAAGGGAGAGATGGAGAGAGAGTGTGTATGTTTAGGGGTGAGATAAAGAGACAAAGTAAGATGTATGGAAAGAAGGGGGAGAGAAGAAGTGAGAAGGAGAGAGGGAGGGATATAGTAATATAGTTGGAGAGAGAGAGGGGTGGAAAGAGAGAGAGAAAGAAAGGGATGGGGGAAGAGAGAGAGAGAGAGATGGGGGAAGAGAGAGGATTGGAGGGAAAAGAGAGAGAGAGAGGTGGGAGAGAAAGGGAGAGAGAGGAAGGATGAGAGAGAGGAGGAGAGTGATGGGGGAAGAGAGAGTATTGGGGGGAGAGAGAGAGAGAGATCAGGGAAGAAAAAGGGATTTATGGGAGAGAGAGAGAGGAAGGACGAGAGAGAGGACTTGAGAGAGAGGAGGAGAGAGGGATCAATAAGAGAGATGGAGTTGGAGGGGGATAGATGTAGGAAATAAGAAATATAGAGAGTGAGAAGTGGAGAGAGAGAAGGAGTGACAAGGGAGAGACAGAGAGAGAGCGTGTATGTTTGGGGCTGAGATAAAGAGACAAATAAGGAGAGATGGAGATAAGGGGGGAGAAGGAGATATAGGGAGAGAGGGAGGGATATAGTAGTATAGTTGGTGGGTGAAGAGAGAGAGAGAGAGGGAGAGAGAGATGGGAGAGAAAGGGAAAGAGAGGAAGGAAGAGAGAGGATGTGAGAGAGTGGAGAGAGGGAGGGAAAGAGAGATGGACTTGGAGGGGGAGGAGGAGAGAGGTAAGAAGAAAGAAATGGAGAGAGAAAGGTGGAGAGAGAGAGAGAGAGAAAGTGATAAGGAAGATGGAGAGAGAGGGAGAGAGGGGGAAGATAGAGATATAGATGGAAGGTGAAAAGAGGGAAGAAGAGAGAGATGGGGAGAGGAGGGGATTGACAAAAAGATTGATATATGTGTGTGTTTAGGAGGGTGAGATAGAGAGACAAAAAATAAGAGATGGAGGGGGATATAGATATGGATGGAGGGTGGAGAGAGGGAAGAATATTTCTCACACTGGATGGATTGATATAAGTGGAGATGGTGATTTATAATCCTATTTGATTATTTTCACTATATGCATCGATTTTAGTGTAGATATTTATTTCTAATGATATTTGATTACTTGCATTGATTTCAGTGTATGTGGTGATTTCTAATACAATTTGATTGCTTGCACTGATTTTTTTGATTTCAATTTAGATGTTGATTTATAATTATAATTGATTACTTGCGCTAAATGAATTGGTTTCAATGTAGATGATTTCTAATCCTATTTGATTGTTTGCACTAAATGCATTGATTTCAGTGTAGATGGCGATTTATAATCCTATTTGATTTATTTGAGTAAATGCATTGATTTCAGTGTAGATGTTGGTTTCTAGAGAGAGAGAGAGAGAGAGAGAGAGTGATAAGGAAGATGGAGAGAGAGGGAGAGAGGAAAAAAGGAGGAAAAAGAGATATTAATGTGGGAGAGGGAGAGAAGGGGAAGATAGAGATATAGATGGAAGGTGAAGAGAGGGAAGAAGAGAGAGATGGGGAGAGGGGGTGATTGAAAAAGAGATTGATATATATGGTGTACAAGAGCGTGTGTGTTTAGGGGGGTGAGATAGAGAGACAAAAAAGAATAGATGGAGGGGGATATATATATGGATGGAGGGTGGAGAGAGGGAGGAATATATCTCACACTAGATGGATTGATATAAATGGAGATGGTGATTTCTAATCCTATTTGATTATTTGCACTAGATGCATCGATTTTAGTGTAGATATTTATTTCTAATGATATTTGATTACTTGCACTAGATGCATTGATTTCAGTGTAGGTGGTGATTTCTAATACAATTTGATTGCTTACACTGAATGTGTTGATTTCAATGTAGATGTCAATTTATAATTATATTTGATTACTTGCACTGGATGACTTAATTTCAATGTAGATTATTTCTAATCCTATTTGATTGTTTGCACTAAATTCATTGATTTCAGTGTCGATGGCGATTTCTAATCCTATTTGATTTCTTTGAGTAAACGCATTGATTTCAGTGTAGATGTTGGTTCCTAGAGAGAGAGAGAGAGAGAGAGGGGATAAAAGGAGGAAAGAGAGATATTAGCGGGGGAGAGGGAGAAAAGGGGAAGAGAGGGAAGAAGAGAGAGATGGGGAGAGAGGGTGATCGACAAAGAGAATGATATATATGGAGTGCGAGAGCGTGTGTGTTTAGGGGGGTGAGATAGAGACAAAAAAAAGAGATGGATGGGGATATAGATATGGATAGAGGGTGGAAAGAAGGAAGAATATTTCTTGCACTAGATGGATTGATTTAAGTGGAGATGGTGATTTATAATCCTATTTGATTATTTTCACTAGATGCATCGATTTAAGTGTAGCTATTTATTTCTAATGATATATGATTACTTGCACTAGATGCATTGATTTTAGTGTAGGTGATGATTCCTAATACTATTTGATTGCTTGCACTGGATGTGTTGATTTCAATTTAGACATCAATTTATAATTATATTTGATTGCTTGCACTAGATGCATTGATTTCAATATAGATTATTCCTAATACTATTTGATTGTTTGCGCTAAATGCATTGATTTCAGTGTAGATGGCGATTTCTAATCCTATTTGATTGCTTTGAGTAAATGCATTGGTTTTAGTGTAGATGTTTGTTTCTAATCTTATTTGATTGATTGCATTAGGTGTCTTGATTTCAATGTAGAAGTTATTTTCTAATCTTATTTGATTGCTTGCATTAAATGCATTGATTTCAATGTATATGTTGATTTATGATTTGATGTAATTGGATATATGACGGTACATTAATATTAAAGTGATTGGATTAACAATATGCATTGATTTTTGTGTAAGCACAAAAAGTTTTTAACAATGTAGATTGATTTTTGTGTTATAGTAATTTAAGCTATTAATATTGGAGAGCAAGAGAGACAAGGTATCATGTTTACTACAACAGATCGAGCTAAAGATTTAAATGGTTTACGATTTAAATTTTCTTTTTCATATAATCGATATGAAAAGATAACAAAACTAACAAGGGAGGAAATAATAATAGTAGAAGAAAATAGTTTGAGATTGATTGTAACATGAGTACGTTCTTATTGTTCACATTTTCTATCTTTCAACACTATTATTGTCACTTTGCATTTAAAACAAAAATATTTCATCATTATAGTTATTAACAATAATTATCATCTCAACGAACTGAGGTAACTAAGAAAATTTAAAATTAAAATGACAAAGTTAATCTCAGAAATATTTAGCATATTTAAAATGATTATATTAATATTTGATATATTTACATATTACTGATAAAATTAATCATACCTTTGATAGATTTTCCTTGGCATCACACGACTGAAACCAGCCTAGATCCATCTTACATCTCAAAAATATACAAAAAATTTAATAATCTGAAAAATGTGACGTTGATGCCTCCGACTGGAACCAGCCTAGATCCATCTAACTCTAGATCTATCATGCGCCGAGAGGGATCAAATCTCTCGAGGTGCAAACCTTTCCTGAAGTTTTGCACTCAAAAAATAGGATAGATCTAGAGTTAGATGGATCTAGGCTGGTATATGAGAAGTTAGATATTTTCATCATATATTAAAGAAATTTAGGAATTTAGGAATTTAGATATTTTAAGTGTTTGAATGTTTTTATATTTTTTATTATGCAAATTAGAATTTAAATATATAAATAAGTTAAAAAGAAAATTAAATTTAAAAATTGATTTCAAAACTTAAACTCGAAATAGGTTTATAAGGGTTAAAAACATGTATTTTTTCCCAAAAAAAAAAATACAGATTCAAAACTAAAAAAAACAAAATATATATGCCTTCCTAAACTAATAATATATAATAAATAAATTTACTACTTAAATATTCATACTATATCTCACTCTGGTCAACAAGAAGCTAAACATCCATGCAAAATAAGCTTCTTGCATTTTAAATATGGAAAATAAGCTTATTGCATTTTAAATATGGAAACGAGATTAGCTTCATACTTATCTCCACGGGAACCGGGAGAAAAATGGGAGAAAAATGGGCTACTGAAGTTTCTTCTATTTGATGCGATAGTCTTTATCCATACATAAAGAAAGATGGCTTCCTGAAATTTGTTTGATTTGACTCGATGCGAAAGAAATTTTTTTGTGAGAGTGCCAGCAGTCATAATTATAAATACATAGAAAAAAATTGCTTACTGAAGTCTGTTCGGTTTTGACTCGATGCGAAAAATTGTTTTTATTTAAAAGAGCGGTAGAGGTTTTTTTCTATGACATGACATAAGCCTAGACTTACTCCGCTAATACCAGCTATTATATATTTAGCCTCAATCTGTTTATTGAGTGCGACAGAATATAGGTTCTTCGAACTCTTTAGAATACATTTATTTGATGGAGATAACGAGGCAGCAGCTAAGTAATCCTAGCAGCTAACGTTGCTTCCTGAATCTACGCCAAATTGGCTGCAGTAATTATTGTAATAATTCACGCGGTCAGTAACTGCAGCAGAGTTGCCGCCATTGCATTCTCCGGAATTGATGGCTCGAATAGTTGCCCCGAATCCTTGCCCTGATGTAATAGCAGAGTGGCAATTGCTATCCAACATCCAAAACCAGAGAGCAGTCTTCCATGAGATTGAATCATCCTGAGCTACGATGTCAAGGTTATTCAGGCCATCGAACCCCTGGAAATTCCAGGTAATTTCCAGCCGCACCATAATTATAATTCCTGAAAAAAATACTCAGAACAAAACAACAAATTGTCAAGTTACCAATCATTCAGTAGACATCCAAATTCACTGAATAACACGAGAATAAAAAGATTTCTAAATACCATGTGAGTTGCAGGGGACCACGACCATCGGATATTGCGTGTTGGTGTAATCACAGCAGTCGCTTTTGTTTATCTCCTCGATGTAGCATAAACCTGTCAATCAGTCATTATATGTGTTAACGGAGATAAACAACCAATACGAATATCTATGAATTCAGAGATCATACTACAGAATATATTTATAGAAAGATAAAGTATGTGAAACGTACTGCCCGTCTCGTGAGCAACGTTGGCAAAGAAAACAGCGAGTTCTCTCTTGTCATCGGAGGTCCGAGTATTGCCAAGCCAGAAAATGCATGGGCGGCATTGATGAAGTCATTGTATGTATAGAGGTTCTGTCCTGCGAAGCTACCATCAGCACCAGATCAAATTCCACTGAAAAAATCTTGGGTAACAATATCCCCAACATCTCGTCTGTAGAGAGAAACAACATAAAGCGCAAGAGCAAGCCATAGAATTAAAATACTTTGGAGTTTTATATTCTTGTCCATTTACGAGATGTAGTTTTATAATGTATGTAGATTAGTTAGATTATATTTTAAATTAGTTTATTTTGTGGATCAACGTAGCACTCTGCTTAGTGTTGCCAGTGTGAGCCTTCAACACTGATTAAATATGGTTAGTTATATTAGCAATAATTTTCATGTAGTCAATTTTTAATGTGTACAAACTAAGACATATTTAGAAAAAGTAAAATATAGGTTTTGAAAGCAAAATTGTGAGAATTTATTTACAACATTGTACTATGATCAGATATTTCAAATAAAGTTTCCCAAATTGCGTGTTATGTCCAACCAGTGTAACAATAGAAAACAAAAATTGAACTTCCGAGACATTTCAAATGGAGTTTCCTAAATATCTTGTTGTGCCCAACAAATGTAATAATAGAAGAAAAAAATTGAACTTCCCATCAAATTAAAGAAGGAATCACTCATTCCGAACCTAAATCATTCTAGTTGTTGAAACTTTCACAATTCACTAATATTTTTTACTTACGAAATAATTTACATTATAATGATTACATAATTTAAGATTTGATTTAAATCATTTGCGTTTAACGTGACTGTATTAATAGTTAGCCTTATTCTTAAATATATTTGTGTGAGTGAGTTTGTTTTTATGTTTTTTTTATAGAGTTACATGCTATAGATTAATTTTATATGTTTTCATATATCAGATTTGTTTGTTTTCATAAATTAAATTTCCAATGCTTTTCTAGATTAAATTTCTATTTTTCTTTTAGGTAAGATTTTAGATTAGACTTTTATTGTTTTTTTATTAGATTTTTATCACTTTCATAGATTAATATTTTCTTTCATATCAATTTATTCATTTTCATAGAATATAATTTACTCGCTTTCATAGAGTATACATTTCTTTCATTGCAATTTATTTCCATTACAAGTGAAAGCTAAAATCGTAACATATATTGTGTTGTATATTTCAAAAGTTTATTTGGAGCAATAATTTAATGTAACGAAATTTAAGACATGATTAAATTGACTGAGTGTTGGCTTGAGGGGTCTTGACCCAGGTTCAGAGTTAGCACGCAACCAACAAAACCCTCTTACTACTGGCCTTTTCAGAAATGACCTACTTGCGTAGGCCAAGGTCTCAATTGAAGCAATATTGGGGGATGTGGGGGCGAGGGGGGGTGGGGAAGGATTCTGGAACCAGGTTTCCACGCCCTGAGAAAGAATTAAATGAAGTGGGCGTCCACAAAATTATCTTATTAAACATATTGTTTTGCGTATCAAAAACCCTGGGTCGACTAGCATAGGTTAACCCTATGCGCGGACACAGACAGTAGATTCAGAATCCCATTTAACTATTCTAACAATGTAATATTCATCCCTTGAAGTAAAAAATATATGCAATTACCTTACGCATCAACAATATAAACAGGTACGCAAATTGATCCGATTACAAATAACAGAAATCATACACAGAAAACAGAAATTATACGTAAAAGTGAATCATAGATGCATTAAGAACACATATTTGCCAAAACGGTTCTTTATTAATAAACCTTGACATAAACCCTTACAATTCACGAGATCTACCCACACACACAGCCAGCGGGGTCCGCACACAACCAGACTAAGGTCTCCATGCACATAGCCAACAGGAGCCCTTCAGACACAACGCTTACAATAGATTCAACTTCTCTGATTTATCATCAATCTCTTATCATTCATATTTTCTTTGTTGATCTTTCTGACTCGATCTATACTTCTATTTATACTTTTTCTTGTGCTCATACTATGGTCCTCAAACCATGGTTTGAGACCCCTAGTTTACCATTAACCCATTACAACACATGAAGGGGATTTGACCTGCCCAAAGCCCCTTGAATCTTCTTTGTGTAGCGCGCACGACTCAAAATTAACAAAAATACTAATATTTTCCCTAAAATTGTAGTCCTAAGGGACCCTGCTCCAACACCGATATTTTTGGCGCTGTTGTCGGGGAAGTATATATAGGATTTAACCTTCAATTTAGATTTCTCTTTAATTTACACAACTTTGGAAAGGATAATTGGTAAGACATGATGTAAGAACCTGCACATCACATTGTGTTGTTTCTCCTAACCTTAATTGTTGAGTTGCATCTCATTTTAAGATACATCCATTTCTATTTGCATAATTTTAATTTTATTAATTTTAGAGTGCATTTTAGAGGTAGATTCATTAGATAACAAAATTCAAGAACTTCAATTCCATAACGCCTCCCATCCCCACTAGATCACGTGTAGTAAGGAGCACATCACCATCCACATCATCAATTACTACTTTTGCAGGTAGAAGAAGACCACCTATGGAAGAGGTGGTAAAGGAGGTAGAATAAATTGATGGAAACAGTGAAAATAAGGAGACCCTTTTGGATTTCCCATTCAGGATGCTGATATAAATGTTCAAATGAAGAACATCTCTCCATAATTACTTCCCAAATTCCATGGTATAAGATCAAAATACCCATAAATATTTCTTTTTGAATTTGAAGTTCTTTGTAAATCTTATGATTACTTATTAATTTCTCGAAAATTGAAATTGTTTCCAACTACATTGAAAGATGGAGCTCTTAAGTGGTTTATGGGACTTGGTACTAACTCTGTAAGATCATGGGATGATATGAAAACATTTTTTTTAGAAATTTTTAAATACATTTGTACTTGAAACATGATCTTAAAGAGGAAATATTGAAAATGAGTCAAAAGGAAGATGAGAATCTTGAGAAATTTGTAGAAATATTTGTGTATAATGTTAAAAAGGAAAAAGTACATAAACATGTATTTGATATACTAAAATTCCTTTTACTTAGACAAACCAAAGATGCATGGACTGATCTCCTTAATCTAATGGGTAAAGGGGATGTATCCCAAATTTTATCATTTGAAGAAATTTGTGAAATATGTAAGCACATATCAAGAGGAGAGTAGCCATTAGAACCTGAGATTGAGGAATTTATACTATACCTATCATAAAATCCTTTATGCATTAAAGAGAGTAATCAATAAATAGTAGAAGATTTAAATCATTGAATAAGAATACATATACAATTATCCAGATGAGTGAATGAACCATGGACATCACAACTGTATTAAACTTCAATTTCTAACAATCATTAAGCTAGAACACCACTCTCTTCTTCAATATTTTTTGACATCATCTTAATCAAAGAAGCTGGTCTTTCATATTTTCGTATATATCAAAACATATACTTCAATTTTTCATATTATTTTATTTATCATCCTATTACACACAAAAATCCAATGGAACTATTCCTATACTTGAAAGATATTTCCTTTTTCAAGTAGAGTATGATAGAATTAAAAATACGAGAGAGAGAGAGAGAGTATTGTTGTGAAAACTAGTTTATTAGAGGGATTGGGCACAATCTTTACTTAAAATTCGAGCATCTAGCAAGAAAAAATCACAACAAGTTTTGTAATTTCATGCTGGTTTCAATTATGGTTCTTAAAATTACTTTTGGTTCTATCCTCGAGTTGTCTAATGTGGATTCCTCAAGGTCCCCCTTCTAACAACTCTTGACCCATCGATTTTAGCACATCATCTAAAACGGAGACTAGATATATTTTTAGTACCTTGAGGCTTGAATGCCTTAATGAAAAGTTCACTCGCTAGTAAATAATGAGAATACACTAGCATCCCATGTTTGTTAGATCTTCTAAGTGACTCAGCTAGAACTCATTTATTATACCTAGTAATATTTACTCGGGAATCTTGACCCTCATTGATATTAATTATGAGTAACCATGTGTTGGTTAATGACATTCATTAATGGTTGGTAATCCAAAAATTTATTTATACATTTGACCTCAAACAAATATATTCATAGATAAGAATTATTCCACAATTCATATGAATGAATATTATATCCTTTTATTAGCTTACAAAAACATTTTAATAATTCAAGATTCAATTCCTACTTCCAGCAATAAGAAGATACAAAGGTTCTAATTTCAAATTTCATCCTTTATTCATACATGCAAGAGGAAAAGAAGTAGATCATATTATTTCACTTCAAATTTCATGACCAATAGTAAAAACCAAAATCTCTAAGATGCATAACTTATGGAATTTTAAGGAAGGTGAAAGTATGATGTTTTCTAATCATTAATCAATTATTCCTTGAATGTTAAAAGAAATGTATTTGGAAAAATTATCATGTAACATTGCTTTCCCCATTTTCCAAATACTATAAAACACCTTTAATTGGTGTTGGGCGGGGGGGAGGGGGGGGGATATTCATTACTACTTTTTAATTCCATATTCCATAGCCTCATATATTGTTGAATAATATGTCTCTCCAAACTGGTTGTTGTTTCTCTTTCATTTAAAGATATATAATTTTTGAAATGATTCATATTATGATAAGGATTATTTTATATGTATATGAATGGGTCTTCATTTTGAATGCATTTCCAAGTATTATTTTTTGCAACAAGAAGAAGAGTAAAAGAAAATCTTTCCAAAAAAATACGAACACTTTCAATACTTGTGATTTTCATACAAGAACCAACCATAAGAACTACCACTTAGATATATTTCAAATAAAAGTCCACAATAACAAGAACTTGAGAAAAGAAACAATTAAAAAATACTTTTGCAAAAGATGAAAATCTTGGAGACGTATCTCAAGTCATGAATGAATTGTTGATAAAACACAAAAGGCTACAGAAAAGAGAACAAAAGTCTATAGAATATAAGATGACTCCAGTCTATGAGAATTATGAATGTTTCTATGAGAACATGCAACAAATTTGATTGGTGGGGGTCGGGGGAATGTTGGGTCTCCAAAACATCATCTTTTTCACACTCTTTTCCTTTACATTGAATCATATTAGACTATCATATAATCTCATATTAAGAAAAAAAATTATGATTATATATAGGTTTATACTTATTATTTCGAAAGAATTTATTTTAGTATTTTGAGTTAGTTTATGATTAAATATAGTCTTGTGATGTTTTTAGGCATATTTGAAAACTCAACAAAGTCATATTTCACCACTTAGCCTCAAATTCGAATATAAACTTCAACCCTTGAATATTTGATGAAGATTTGAGATAATCATTCAAGCACATTTGATGGAGATAAATCATGAAAGTTTTGATAAGATTTCTTATCAAATATTTAGATATTTGTGAGTGGATATGTAGAGATATTACTTGATAGATTTTAACACATATTTGTAATCACATGAGACATTTGTGGATCTAGGAGAGATTTGTGGATCTAGGATAGATTTTTGAATGTACATTTATTAATTAGTTATCTTAGTTTTTGTATTAATATGAATTCCTTATCCATTCAAAGGGGGGAACTCTTGGAGCTCACATACACACTATAATTTTGGAATAAAACACATTTCATAAGTTCTTGTGTCAGTTAGTTTATAGTTTATATTATTTTTCTGTTATAAGATGTAGTTTTATATTTCATGTAGTTTTATAAAGTATGCAGTTTAGATTATTTTTATTATGTTTTAGATTAGTTTATTTTTTATATTAGCAGTAGCACTTTTCTTATCATTTTAAGTGTGATCCTTCAACACTTGATCAAATATGGTGATTTAGAAATTTATAAGTAGTCAAATTCTAATGTAGTTTTTGGGGGAATGAAGACAGATCTAGAAAAAATAAAAAATGGGTTTTGTGCAAAACGAACCCTTTTAGGATATTCACAAGAATTTCTTCAAAAGAGTGCATGATTTTGGATATATGCTTGGATATTTCAAATGTATTTTCCTATATTTCATCTTGTGGCCAAAAAATGTAACAATAGACAAATGAATTTGAACTATCCACCAAATTGAAGAAGAAATAACTCAATCTAAACTTAAATCAATATAGTTGCTGAAGTCGTCACATTTTTTTAACGATTCTGTAATATTTTTTATTTAACAATCATTGATGTCTAAAACATCTGTATTGATAATTATCTTGATTACTGAATTGCATTTGATTGAGTGAGTTTTTTTTTGTGCTTTTAGTTTTCATATATTTACATGATTCATATATTGAGTTTATATGTTTTCATAATTTATATTTTCCTACTTTCATATATTAAATTTCTAATGCTTCCTAAATTAAATTTCCATTGCTTGCCTAGATTAAGAGTTCTATCACTTTAATAGATTATATTTTCATTACTTTTTAAAACTAGATTTCTATCACTTTCATAGATTGATATTTCATTTCATGTCAATTTAATTGATTTTGTAGAGTATAAATTTCTTTGATTGAAATTTATTTCCATTAGAATTGAAAGCTAAACTCCTAGAATATACATTGTCGTATACTTGACAAGTTTACTTATTTGGATTGATAATTTAATGTCATGGAATTTAAGACATAATTAAATTGACCGACATGTACATGATTGATGATATCAAGGTTACCTCTTAGCCTTGATTTGTAAATACTTTTTGTGTTGGATTACTCTTCCTTAAGTCACCTTGTTTTAGTCAATATATACAATGTTTTTTAAAGTTTTAGTGCTCAAGCAATAGTTTATGTTACGTTTGGGCTCCAACATTTTGGTCTAGCAATAATGTCATCAATAAGTTATCCATTTGAAATTCTTAATAGAGGTTCCACCCTTCCTAGTTTCTTACCACCAAGTGTAAATCAATTTCCTTGGGTGGTTCCGTGTATGCACACCATATTTTTTCAAAAACATCATATTTTTTCAAGAAATACCTATGATACAATGGTTTAAACCCACATTTCATGGATGAAAATTATAGTATGCTTCGTCCATCAGAAGTACTTTTTCCAAATGATGAGCCTAATGTTCACTTATAATTTGAGGTCATTACTTGATTATCCATATCATTTATTTCCTCTTTGTAAGTAATATTTAGATACTTTTTATCACTATCATACCTTTTAATAATAGTACTAAGCAAATATCAAATATTGATCTAGTTATTATACACTTTATCGATGTTAATGGGTTGCTTGCTCACATAATATCTAGCACCATCATAGCCATCTCTTTCTTTGTTTTGTTTTATTTTTTGAATATGAGTTTTCATGTCCTAGGGTATTATCATTGGATTTTATCCCTCTCACACCTTAATTGAATCAACTCTTTTACCTAAAATGAGATCCTAACATAACTAATGCAAGAGAGGTACCAATTTTCTAAATAATGCTTATATCACTATACAACACTTATTTGTTTCATTATTTATATGGTAGATATATGTGTTTTATTTTATTTTATTAGACACACTACAAGGAAAAGACCCTCTAGCGGAGGTTATAAAGGAGGTTTTAGTGTTATAAAATTGGTTAAAATTGTCAAAACAAAATTTGCTACAACATCCGTTTATGGTTACGGAGGTTTTGGTGGAGCTTTTAATGAAAATTCAACAAAAATAAAAAAAACTGGGTGGCCGAAGGTTATTACGGATGTTTTTTTTCATCGGTGCGCTTCTAAGGTTTCAACGCACTGGTGCATGTGATATAGACGGTGGCCCTGGGGTGGCTGAAGGTTCCTGCACCAGACCCTCAAGGTATAAAATTTCACTAGGCGCAGTGTTGGTGATACAACACATGGGGCCATACCAATTGGTCTTGGGATTTGTGCAGTGCCCATAGGTCGTCGTAACACACTGGTACGTAGACTTATATAAATGCACTGGTGCGTTGTATCAAACAAACGCACCAATATTTATAATTGGTATTGGTATTTGTGCGGTGCCCATACATTGTACAAATTCACCGGTGTGTAGTCTCACATAAAAGCACTGGTGCGTAGTATCACACAAATGCACCGAGATTTTTAATTGGTTTTGGTATTTTTGTGGTGCCCATAGGTTGTAGCAACACACCAGTGCGTTGCAGCATACAAAAGCACTGGTGTATAGTATCTGACACACATCGGTGTTTATTTTGTATCTTTTAGAAACATCGACCTGTGACAGTGCAATTATTGTGATTTTTCTAAATTCATTATTCATCAAAAGTTGACACATCTTATAAAAATATTCATATTAATTAAATTTTTATTAATGCAATTTAATGTGATGTTTGGATTAATTTGTTATATCATATCATAATTATTGTGGTTTTTTAAAATTCATTATTCATCAAAATTCAACACATATATATCTTATAACAATATTCATATGAATTAAATTTTTATTAGTGCATTTGAGAATGACAATGGAGAATGCAATAGTGACATTAATCAAGAATGCAATAGCATATATATATATATATATAGTGTTTGTCATACAAAATGGGACAATTATTGGTATCCCTTTGTCTTTCAATTGGGACACTGTGTCCATTACATTAAACAAAATGTCTGATTTCACCGACAAATATTTCAAAAAATATAATGCCTTGCTTTGATATCCAAACATAGTGATCATCATTCTTCGCTTGAACTTTTGTCACTGCTAGAGCTACTTCCATGACTTGGGTTATTTTCAGGAATGTTTTGTTCATGGTGTTGATTTTTTTCTTCTTCTTCACCTTCCATCTATAAACATAAAAATAAACTGAAATGAGTGTATATACATTGATGAGAATAATGAAAATTGAAATATTAAATAATAGAAATCAATGTAAATCGAAAAGAAAAATGACGTACCATAGCAGCAATTGACTCATAAACTATACACATTTTTTCTGTTGGGAAAAATACTGAGAGAGGGGGGGGGGGTGAATCAGTATTTAGAGCTGACTGAAAACTTTTTACTTTTTCTTTCTCTTAAAACCATATGCTACTTTACTAAACCCAACTTGCGTATACACATCGATATAATGCATTTAATTCTTTACTTAGATCATTACATCATTCATTCATCAAATGTTTAGTAAGTAGTAAGCATGTGCAGTAATAACAGAATAAACCATCACACATAAGCAACACACATGAAAACTAGTATTTAAGGTGGAAACCCAATTCGGGAGAAAACCACCGCTGCTGTCGTCTTTGTCTTCAATATTTATTATAAAGAAAACTTCTTACAATTTTGTACTAGCACAGACTCATACCAGCACGCAGGCACCCACCTGCAGAAGGCTGCAACCTTCTCTCATTCTCCAGCCACTACTGGATGGGAGCTCCAACCCCCTGATATCGTTTACCAGCCTCTTCTGGAAGGGAGCTTCGATCCCCCCTGATTTTAGCACCAACTTCTACTGGCAGAAAGCTTCCACTTTCACACTGAAGGCTTCAACCCTCAGAACCACTGCAGACTACGTTTCATCAATTTTCATACTGGATCAAAACAACTTCAATACAACCCCTTAACATCAATATCCATACTTTACCCAAAACTTCAATCAGAACAACAATACCACTGTAACCAGAATATCAGAAATAACCCAGACTTCAGAGTAGATAATCAGTTACAAATTCAATCTTGAACAACCATTAATTCAGATACCATACACTGTTTTTATTTATTGAACCCGCGTATATATGCTCTTTTCTGCACACCAACCTACGTATGCTTCAGTGCATACTCATTTTTATATTCTGAATTAATACGTGACTTTTCTTTATCGATTCCGCGTATACACGCGCTTTTCCTTTTACCAACTAGCATATTCCTCTGTGTAAGCTTTCTTTCAGAATTTGTTCAGACTCATATTCAGATCTGAAATCAGATTTATGTTCAAACAATCTATCAACCATGCATAACTGTTTAGACAATCATTCTTCCCTCATCATGTTTTCTCAAGCATTGATTATATTTTTTCATTATCATATCAGCAGCATACATCATATTAAAGCAGCCCAGAACTTCAAGAAGACTTCATTGACAGACAGTAGAGAGATAACATAAGTAATATCTATGAAATAAGCTTCAGAAACCCTAACTTCCATACGCGCCTTTTATTAAGCGAACCCGCGTATATACGCGCTTTTACTGAGACAAACTAGCATATAGATCTGTAAAAGATAAACTTTGTAGAACAGACCAGATCTATAAACTTACCCAGATTTCTTTAATTTCTTCATCAGACTTGCGCCAGGTCTTCATCATTTCTTTTGCAGATCATCCTAGAGAGTCATCATTTCTAGATCTAGAGATCTTGAACCTTCATCATATCCATAGGTGCATCATAGATTCAGATCTATCAGAAACATAGTTTAACCATGCAGATATCTCTTAAAGAGATTTATTCATTAACAACCCTTACACATGCACACCTAGCACTATGATCCTCTTCTCCTTATATATTTTTAGCCTTTTACCAATACCATGAGTCAAAACCACTCAACCGTTGATGGTATTCTTGGATGGGATCAAATAGATAATCCAGCGCTCAATACTGTGGGCCAATACCATGGCCATGTCCCCTGGTTTTATAAATTTAGAGCGCAAATAGGCATATGCTACTTGGTACATACTTTTACGCATACATATGCTACTTTTCCTTTACAAACCTGCGTATGCTTTGTGACATATCTTATTCATCATTACTCTGGCACTTACTGGAATTTCTTTCTTTGTTACTTCTGAACTGCTCTGTAGATACATCAGATTTACATCATTAACAAATAGGTTGCTATCCAAAGACAACTCATCAAGTCCATTTCCATCAAGGACAACTTCATCAAGTAGGTTGCCATCAAGGACAACACATTGCATCATATTGCCAACATTTTCAAAACCATGTAACATGCAATCTTTCAAAATTTCATCTGTTTGCGTAGTTCCATACTTTGTTTCCTGCAAGTTTTATACCCCATAACAAATCATATATTTAATATAAAAGTTTTTTTTGTTCTATTAATTATAGATGGAGCTAAGTAAAACAAGATTAATAGATGCTTAAAAATTTCACAATTAATTTCTGATATGCTAACACATACTCACAACCCATATTTAACCCAATTTCAATCAATTCGTCTGATGGTTCTTCTTTGTATGTTAGCACCTGTTTGAAGACATTCAATGATGATTTTTGTAAAAAAACTTACAAAGTACAAAAATGAAATCTAGTTAAGTTTTTATAAGGAAGTAACAATTACTCATAAACTTAGATATCAACCCTTTTCTTCCTTTCATCCCGTTTTATGTGCTGAATGGGTTCCATTTTATTTTCTTTTCTACAAGGAAATTCTTGAAAATTAATATTTAATGCTAAATTGTTTATTTATTGTACCTAATGATGGAAAATTTCAATGATTACATATTACATTTGAAGCACGTTGTTGTTGAAATGGCTCCTCTTGCGATCCAATTTTTTCCATTTCTTTGACCATCTCCTTGTACACCTTTTTGGACATTCCTACTAGCATATTTCTGATATCAGCTCGTTCATCTTTTGAGATTTTCATAATCTTCTTGAAAATGTAACATGACAATAAACTATTTAATTTTTATATTTATATATGAAAAGTAAATATAACAAAAGTGATATTTATAAATAATTCTAGACAAACATTTAAAGGAATATTATTTTTTCATTCCTTCTTTTTTGTTGTTGTACATTTTTTATATTAAAAGTCTGACATGTCTCATTGACCAATTCTCTCGAAACTCTTCCTGTAGTTTAGATAAAATTTGGTTTTTGGAATCATTGGTTTGGTTTTTGTATTGTAAGTGGAAAGAACATTTATACATTCGTTCCACTAGATCCCTCAAAATTTTGCTAACCTCTAGCATCACTCCAGATGAGCTAAGGAGCAATTCATTTTGCATGTTCTATTTTTTTCTTTTCTTGGAACAAATTTCCTTTTCTAAGTTGTTGGTCCCTATAGAACATTAAACAGATGTGAATTAATAGACTATTTGACACATGTTATCTATTAATTTTAAGTATATTATTAATGAAAATTAAAAAAAGAAACTCATATTGGATTGATAGTATTTTTTCATTCACCTGATTCATCCTTTTGCAATTTTTCCATTAAGCTTTTACGCTCTTCTAGTCCTAGATCAGAAATAATCTTATCAAGCTTCATCATTTTGTGGCTTTGCATGGTACACAGTAAACAAAACATATTATTTAAACCTACATAGAGTTCAAAAATAACGTTTTTTGTAAAGAATTTACAAAGAACTTGCATTTTTTTCTTTTATTGATGTGTTATTAGTATTTTTGTTACTTGATCTCTTTTTAGTCATTTCTTTATCAATCTGAAACCTGTACCATATCATTCATTAATATATTTATAAATAAATTATCAAATTTTAAGGTAAAAAAAATAATCTCAAGAAAACGGTGCGCCGTTCATGACGTACGCACCGAAGACGGTGCGTGGGTGTATTATAAATGCACTACAAAAATAGTATAATAGACCATATGGTGCTATCCTCGTCACATAGCATACCAGTGCCCAATTTTAGATATGGCACACTGATTAAAAAAAATTGTTTTTAAATTTTTTATTACACATTACTTTCATGGTGCACTGTATAATACAGCACACCGGTGTGCTAGGTTACAGAGGGAGCACCGATAAAAAAAAATCCATTTTTTCCAAAAATTCATGCAAAGGCCGAATGGATTCGGATCCGACTATGCAAGTCATCCCGTGGGTTGGATGTCAATATAAAATGAAAAGCCCTAATTCTGAAATCACAGAAACATGGAGAAGAAAGGGAAGAAACAAAAAAATGAAGGGTTTAGGGTAAAAATGGATAAAACTGCAGAAAAAGTAAAAAAAATGCAAAAAAGAGCAAAAGAAATAATCAAATTTAATCACGAGATGGTTTGAAATTCTATGATACAGGGTTTGAATCACCATAGGTTTGGTTTCTGATTGTTTGAATAGTTCTGTTCGAACGTATTTCACTCCTCCACAGTGTTCTCGTGCTCTCTTGCTCCAAGTATGTCTCCTGCAAATCTTTGGCTGAAAATTTTAGCAAAAATAGTGAAATAATGAAAAGTGTTTAGTATTTAAAGAATTATTTTATGAAATTAGATTTTCGAAAAAATTTTGCCTCCCATTTTTCAATTTTCTGCTTTTTTTTCACTTAAAGAAAATAGAGTTGCACTTTTTTTAATTTGTGTTTATTTGCCACCGGTGCATCACTTAATAGGACTGCATCGATGCATCCATTTGTAACACTGGCACCGGTGCGCAGTAGCTAAAATGCACCGGTGCAGTTATATGTACAGTAGCACTGATTTGCGATTAAGGCACCGAAATTACTTTTAGGTGTGTACACCAAATTTTAGTGAACTCCAACCATAAAAATTGAGAATTAGAATTTTGTTTATATTTGAGAATTATAATTAGAATTAGAATTGAGAATTAGAATTGGATAAATTCTTGATGGAAATAACTATTCTTCTAATGCATTTTGTTTATTGCAGGAGGTCTCCACAGATTATGTGGAGAGAATGCAATGTGGGGCGTGTGAATATGCAATACTATAGGTCCCAAGTGGGAAATTGTGGCATGTGAATCTGTGCTATGCTAAGACGTGGGTAGTTTTCACAAATGGTTGGGAAATTTTTGTTTTTGAGCAGTTTATTGAAGTTAGAGATATTTTAGTTTTAGACATGTTGGAAATGTAAATTTTGCTGTGAAAATATTTGGGCCATTTCTTTTAAAAACTACACCTCTTCTTCTTTTAGAATAATAAACTTGGACCTTTCCATAACCTGCAACAAGAAAAGGTGCCCCATGATCTTCTTGTTGACCCATGATCTGCTTGCTCATTTGTAAGTTCCTCCTCCATCTTGGCATCCAATTTCCTCTTTTCTCCTTTGTGATTTCTATCTTGATCTTAACAAAATTTATACAATCTCTATTTTACGAGAAACTGACCTTGAATGTTTTAGGAGCAATGACAACGAGTCCTTCATTTGGCATTTTTTAGCAAAAGAAGACCGATTTTCGATTAGACGATACAGTTATTACATGTGGAGGCAATGGTTTCCCGTAGAAAATGAGTATAGGCTAGTTGAGTAGAGGAAATACATTGCAAAATGGGCTATTACATTATCTTTTCCAATGGGAAACTGATTTGCAGGTGGAAATATGGTGGCTGCAGGTATCTATGCTTTTTTTCCCATATAAATGGTTAGTGGATTTCCATTTATAATACAAGCATAATTTTTACTGGTTTCATCCATAGGACCACAACTCAGACAATTTAGAGATGCCATTCAGGTTCAATTGAAAGCCAAAGATGTGATTTTATGTGACGTTAGATTTTCTGGTAAAAATTTATGTAAGCTAACCGAAGCTCGGACAATACTCCCAGCTGCTTTTAAATGCATTCTGGAGAATCTTTCCCTTCATGGGACCTACCAGCCCGATCAACAACGTCAATTGATCTTTCTCTGCTTTCCTTAAGGGAATGAGAATCCTTCCCTTCATGGTGCCTCTTGGCTTTATCGACTACCTCAATTGATCTTTCTCTACTATCCAATATTTCCCTACCATCCTTGTAAGAATTAGAATCGTTACCTTCATGTGATCTCTTAGCCCGTTCAAGAGACTCAATTGATATCTCTCTGACATCCCTTAGCGAATAGAACTCCTTGCTTTCAAAGGACCGTTTCACCTTGTTAGTCGCCAGAGCGTCGATAGGTATTTATCTACCATCAACTTTGCTCTCCCTTTCTCCATCATGGGACCTCTTAACCCTATCGTCGACCTCAACTGAATTCTCTTTGCTGGTCTCAACCTGTACTCATTTTCTCCTTTTGTACTTTGTCGAGGTAGCTGTCTGCATCCTTGTAAGCGTCTTTGTCCATCTTTCTGTTTGAATCACTCATTTTCTCTGCTATAAACTTCTCATCCAAAATTCAAACTCTCGTATTTTCAAACCCTCATATCCTCGAAAAAATTCTTGCTCGCGATTCGAACCCTCCGCTGCTCCAATATTGCACTTTACAAAATAACCATGTTCCGGTGCGTGGGGTTTTATAGGCGCACCGATGCAATTTCATAAGATTGAGGTTTATGTTTTGGTGCGGTGTTTTATGATGGACTGGTGCGGAAGAGTTGTGAAGCAATGGTGCGTCTTAGTACTAAGACACACTGGTGCGTGTTATGATGATAAGCGCACTGGACGAAAAACTAGGAATCTCCGCTAGAAATGTCGTACTGTATAAAGTTCTTTTTTTTGGTATGTAAGATCATAATAAAATAATGATAATTATAAAGTACATGAATTTATTTGCATTATTTTCTAAACTTTATTATGTTACAAAAATTCATATTATTCTAGATTTATTATTTTACAATTATTTACAAATTTACAAATTTAAATATTTTAATAAAATCATTTCACATTAATACAATTAAAACTTTCACATTATTACAATTAAAATTTTACAAATTTTTTTTTTTTTTTTTTTCTAAATAAGACTAAATTCTATTACTGTGATAAAATATGGTACATACAGAGCTGCGTTTTCAGCAGTAGGACGAGTTTCAGCAAAATGACAGAAAAAGCGCTGCCCTCATAGGTAAACCAGCGCAAGGAGAGATTAGTTGCTGCCTCAAGAGAGGAAACCAGCATTACACAGTAAGTCTTAAAACTGTAGCAGTATGAGCAATAACTATAACAGAGATTGGACAAGCCCGCAGGCCAAAAATTCAGAAGACTCCAACCATACAAGAACTCTAACCTGGAAAATGCAGTAAAACTGGAAAATTTAGAGACCATAATCATCAGAGGGGGATTCTTCCACGATTCGGCATCCATAGCCGCAGTCTTCATCATCCTGCATGGGAATTGCTGCCTCGCCTGCGTCGTTCTGCTTCGGAAGCGCGCCTGAGAGATTAATGTTGCCACCTCCGAGCGCACCTCTCTTCGTGGTGCGTGGGCAGTTCAGCTGAACTGTGCGAAGATCCGGAACAGACTCGGGCGCTTGTGGATGAATCCCTGGAGGCACCGGAGGAGGGGGCCCCGAACTGAATTGAGGGAGCTCCTTGAATTGCACTGAGATGGTCGCCACTACCATGGGCTGGTTCATGACACAAGGGAAGTGGAAAAGAGCTGTGGACGGGTTGGCCAAAAGAGCAGACTCAGGATTGCGAGGTTTAGTAGGAGGCGGAAGGGGAGAGACGCCACGCGGAGAAGAGGGAGGGTGGTGGACCGACGGAGCTCTACTTCTGCGCGAGGCTCGAGTGGAAGGGCGACGAAGGCATTCAGAATCCGGAGAGCTCGAGGGGCTAGAGGATGAGTGACACCTGGAGGCAGGTCTGGCTCGGGTGCTGCCTCTGCGGCATCTGAGCCTGTGCCAAAGCCGAGGCATGATATTGCTAGGAGAGTGCAGGCGTCGAGGGAAGAAGAGAGACGAAGCAGGCTGAGGGGACGGCGACAGACCAGGAGAGAAAATCTGGGGCTGATCAGCAAGAAGCCAGGGGCGCAGATTGCCTTGACAGTGATGAAAACCGGGGTTGAATTCCACGCAGCAGTATAGGGTGCACCTCCGGCCAAGAGCCGTTCTGGAGCTGGCGAGCTTGGCTTCCGGTGGGCACACAGAGCCGAGAGGAACAATGAGCTGAGACATGGTGACCATCCAAATGATATGCAGAGTGTAGCGAGGAAGCATCGAGAAGGCGGGAGAGCAAATGCGAATGGAGGACGGCGTCAAGTTATGGCAATGGCCTCGTCCTCCCCACCGGCTTGAATGCCGAGTAGTGTGAAGGGCCAGAGAGTTAATGCGATCAAGGCGGAGTGAATGCAGTCGGCCGGCTGCCTTGTGGCCTTGCCACGCACCAACCAAGCCTCCGCGCATCCCTATGTCATCTGTGATCACCCGCATCCGGGGAAATTTTACAAATATTTTACATACAACTACAATTAGAATTAGAATTAAAATTTAAATTTCACATACAATTACGATTAGAATTAGAATTAGAATTTTAATTTTACATACAATTACATTTACAATTAAAATTTTACAATTAAAATAATTTCGCAGTAATACAATTAAAATTTTACAAATATTTTACATAGAATTAGAATTAGAATTAGAATTACATTTACATTTACAATTACAATTTTACAAATATTTTACATACAAAAACAATTAAAATTACAAATACAAATACAATTACAATTTTAGAATTTTACATACAATTAGAATTAGAATTACAATTTTAAAATTTGTCATATATATAATTACAATTACAATCATTTCACAAAAACATTAATATTACAATTACAATTAAAATTTTACATTAAATATTTTACATACAATTAGAGTTAAAATTACAATTACAAATACAAATACAATTTTACAATTTTACATACAATTTAAATTTAAATTTCAATTACAATCACGACATAATATTTAATAAATATCATGGTCATTTAACATTAAATTAATTAATAAACATCATGACCATGATAACCATCGTACAAACATCATATTCGACTAAAAAACACATTCAAATTCGTTAACATCATTGTGATCATGATCATTTAACAAAACACAATTAGCATTGTATAACATCATCACAACACAAACATCAAATATACATCTCATGTAAAATAACTTATGCTATCACATACACATATATCTGCAAGCTGCACATTAAATGAACATATCTAACATGACCTAAAAATATACACATCATGATGACCACCATGTAAATTAAATACAACTACAACATGAACATAAAATACATAGACCATATATATATATATATATATATATATATATATATAATGTTAAAAACATACAACTGTAATATAAATGTCATGGATCAGATGGTGGTACAACATCAATAGCAGTACTAGTCAAGGCCTGCTTAGTCAATGGTGTAGCCTTGACAGTCGATGGTCCAGCCTGCTCATGATCATGAGTACTGATGGATGCTCTAGGATGCTAACTAGACGTGGCCGATGGTCCAGCCTCATCTCCATGATGACTGCTGCTAGATGCTAGTGGAGGCTCATGCTCACCTAGCGCCAGGCGAGGTGAACGATCATGAGAAGATGAGTCACTCCTCGCGGACTGTTCATCACATGCTGCATCTCGACCACACCTATAACGTGCAACAGTCCTCCTTAGTCATGTAACAGCTGTCGTAGCTCCTACGACATGCCGCATTGAGCTTTACATGTCACACGACATGCCTCTCCACATCTATAATAGCCTATCATCGGCCTGTATGTCTCTGTAACGAGCGGGCCTGATGCCCGCCTCAACAATAAATTCACTGATTTGGTCACCCAACTCCATCCTATATCTAGTATGAAGTCAACCACACCTAGCAAAAGGTAGTACTGGCGCACCAGTAGGAGCATGTCTCTCTGCACCGGCCTCCTGATGATCCTTGGCATCTTGCATGCCCTGATCTTTATCAAGATCCACACCTGGATCATGTGGTGGTGCTGGCATGTCCTTGCCATCAAAAGAGCCAATGTCTGCAAAATATATACAAGTACACAACAATAATTATGCAATTTCATTACACAATTTAATAAAAACAAGTTAAAGAACATGTTAGAATAAATTTAAATAAAACAGTAATATTACCTCTATCATCTGGCAGCTCATCATCTATGAAGAGGATGTTGGCACACCCTCGCCAATCCAATCTAGCATAAGGATAGGGGACCATAATGAAGGGATGAAAATCATCAACACTGGATAACAACTCCAGTGCATCATGCGATATCCTGGCTGGAAACATAGTCTTGCCCCTCTTGGGCATCATTTTCCCCCACATGTGCATCCGTGCCTCAAACATCGACCTACGAGGCTGCCGAACAAAATTAGGCCTCATCTATGGAAACATCTCAAAAAATAAACAAAAAATCTTTGAAGAAAAAGGGAAGTTGACCCTCCCTTCTACATGAGTATGACATCTATCTAAGGTTGTACAGAACTGCCACAAAAAAAATGGCAGACCAACTGACAAGTCGTGGCTCCTGTACTAAAGAATCAACATAATATAGAAGTGATCAACTAATGAATTGCCCATCACTGGTGTTGTGTGAAATGGTCAAAATGAGAAGTAAGAGGCACTGCACCTCCTCACTACCAAATGCACCAATACGTAACTGACCTCCAACGACCTGAAAATCTGCAGGAGACAGTACTGATGCTCCAATGTATCTCTGGGAGTAAACTAACTAACTCCCTGCTACACAACTAGTTGGAACCTCTGGGAACAAGGGAAAATCCGCCCCTCTCCTTGATAGCCCTGTAATGAAATATATATCATCCTCAGTGGGCATGTACCACTAGTTAGGACCAACCTGGAAAGCTTGTCGATGGGCATTCCACCTGCGGATAAGATGTCTCAAAAACACACCATGGGCCTTTAGGGAAGTAGCCTCCTCATAGAACTTGAGGAGGCTTACCTGCCTTAGGAGCCCCTAGGTAGCTATTGTAATAGGGCGAGGGTACGTATCTCTCTCCCTCTCTCGTGCCTCCCACAAGTGAACCATCTCATACTGCTTCACCTATTTTTGCTGTTGTTCCCCCTCTTATCTCTGAATCATTAACATATTAAATAAATATTTTTTATTAAATGAGACATGTATTTAGGAATATACATATATAATTTTTTTTGGAAAAAAAAACAGACCAGTTGGTGCGCCACAAAAAATAGTCATGCACCGGTTCTGATGTGTTGTTTGTTTGTCGCGCATCAAGGCTAGTGCCCCAAATGACATTCAATGCACCATATGCGGTGCACCTCTAAATTTTTAAAGCACCGTTGACTATGTATGGTGTCAGAAGAGTGGTGCACTAACTTAAATATACGCCCCAGTGCATATATTTGTGTTAGCACACTGACTTCCTAACTAATTACATAGTCAACTATGCCGTATTTTACCAGGCCGCATTGTTGACCCTATCAAAATCCTAAATGTGGTGCGCTGACAGACACCGGGGTGGATATTTCCGTCAATGCACCGCATTGCCTCTATTCCACATTAATATAATTAAAAGTTTCACATTAATACAATTAAAATTTTACAAATATTTTACATACAACTACAATTAAAATTAGAATTAGAATTAGAATTAAAATTACAATTTCACATACAATTACGATTAGAATTAGAATTAGAATTTTAATTTTACATACAATTACATTTACAATTAAAATTTTACAATTAAAATAATTTCGCATTAATACAATTAAAATTTTACAAATATTTTACATAGAATTAGAATTATAATTATAATTACATTTACATTTACAATTACAATTTTACAAATATTTTACATACAAAAACAATTAAAATTACAAATACAAATACAATTACAATTTTAGAATTTTACATACAATTAGAATTAGAATTACAATTTTAAAATTTGTCATATATATAATTACAATTACAATCATTTCACAAAAACATTAATATTACAATTACAATTAAAATTTTACATTAAATATTTTACATACAATTAGAGTTAAAATTACAATTACAAATACAAATACAATTTTACAATTTTACATACAATTTAAATTTAAATTTCAATTACAATCACGACATAATATTTAATAAATATCATGGTCATTTAACATTAAATTAATTAATAAATATCATGACCATGATAACCATCGTACAAAAATCATATTCGACTAAAAAACACATTCAAATTCGTTAACATCATTGTGATCATGATCATTTAACAAAACACAATTAGCATTGTATAACATCATCACAACACAAACATCAAATATACATCTCATGTAAAATAACTTATGCTATCACATACACATATATCTGCAAGCTGCACATTAAATGAACATATCTAACATGACCTAACAATATACACATCATGATGACCACCATGTAAATTAAATACAACTACAACATGAACATAAAATACATAGACCATATATATATATATATATATATATATATAATGTTAAAAACATACAACTGTAATATAAATGTCATGGATCAGATGGTGGTACAATATCAATAGCAGTACTAGTCAAGGCCTGCTTAGTCAATGGTGTAACCTCGACAGTCGATGGTCCAGCCTGATCATGATCATGAGTACTAATGGATGCTCTAGGATGCTGACTAGACGTGGCCGATGGTCCAGCCTCATCTCCATGATGACTGCTGCTAGATACTAGTGGAGGCTCATGCTCACCTAGCGCCAGGCGAGGTGAACGATCATGAGAAGATGAGTCACTCCTCGCGGACTGTTCATCACATGCTGCATCTCGACCACACCTATAACGTGCAACAGTCCTCCTCAGTCGTGTAACAGCTGTCGTAGCTCCTACGACATGTCGCATTGAGCTTTACATGTCACGCGACATGCCTCTCCACATCTATAATAGCCTATCATCGGCCTGTATGTCTCTATAACGAGCGGGCCTGATGCCCGCCTCAACAATAAATGCACTGATTTGGTCGCCCAACTCCATCCTATATCTAGTATGAAGTCGACCACACCTAGCAAAAGGCGGTACTGGCGCACCAGTAGGAGCATGTCTCTCTGCACCGGCCTCCTGATGATCCTTGGCATCTTGCATGCCCTGATATTCATCAGGATCCACACCTGGATCATGTGGTGGTGCTGGCATGTCCTCGCCATCGAAAGAGCCAATGTCTGCAAAATATATACAAGTACACAACAATAATTATGCAATTTCATTACACAATTTAATAAAAACAAGTTAAAGAACATGTTAGAATAAATTTAAATAAAATAGTAATATTACCTCTATCATCTGGCAGCTCATCATCTATGAAGAGGATGTTGGCACACCCTCGCCAATCCAATCTAGCATAAGGATAGGGGACCATAATGAAGGGATGAAAATCATCAACACTGGCTAACAACTCCAGTGCATCATGCGATATCCTGGCTGGAAACATAGTCTTGCCCCTCTTGGGCATCATTTTCCCCCACATGTGCATCTGTGCCTCAAACATCGACCTACGAGGCTGCCAAACAAAATTAGGCCTCATCTATGGAAACATCTCAAAAAATAAACAAAAAATCTTTGAAGAAAAAGGGAAGTTGGCCCTCCCTTCTGCATGAGTACGACATCTATCTAAGGTTGTACAAACTGCCACAAAAAAAATGGCAGACCAATTGATAAGTCGTGGCTCCTGTACTAAAGAATCAACATAATATAGAAGTGATCAACTAATGAATTTCCCATCACTGGTGTTGTGTGAAATGGTCAAAATGAGAAGTAAGAGGCACTGCACCTCCTCACTACCAAATGCACCAATACGTAACTGACCTCCAACGACCTGAAAATCTGCAGGAGACAGTACTGATGCTCCAATGTATCTCTGGGAGTAAACTAACTGACTCCCTGCTACACAACCAGCTGGAACCTCTGGGAACAAGGGAAAATCCACCCCTCTCCTTCATAGCCCTGTAATGAAATATATATCATCCTCAGTGGGCATGTACCACTAGTTAGGACCAACCTGGAAAGCTTGTCGATGGGCATTCCACCTGCGGATAAGATGTCTCAAAAACACACCATGGGCCTTTAGGGAAGTAGCCTCCTCATAGAACTTGAGGAGGCTTACCTGCCTTAGGAGCCCCTGGGTAGCTATTGTAATAGGGCGAGGGTACGTATCTCTCTCCCTCTCTCGTGCCTCCCACAGGTGAACCATCTCATACTGATTCGCCTATTGTTGCTGTTGTTCCCCCTCTTATCTCTGAATCATTAACATATTAAATAATTTTTTTTATTAAATGAGACATGTATTTAGGAATATACATATATAATTTTTTTTGGAAAAAAAAACAGACCAGTTGGTGCGCCACAAAAAATAGTCATGCACCAGTTCTGAGGTGTTGTTTGTTTGTCGCGCATCAAGGCTAGTGCCCCAAATGACATTCAATGCACCATATGCGGTGCACCTCTAAATTTTTAAAGCACCGTTGACTATGTATGGTGTCAGAAGAGTGGTGCACTAACTTAAATATACACCCCAGTGCATATATTTGTGTTAGCACACTGACTTCCTAACTAATTACATAGTCAACGGTGTCGTATTTTACCAGGCCGCATTGTTGACCCTATCAGAATCCTAAATGTGGTGCGCTGACAAACACCGGGGTGGATATTTCCATTAATGCACCGCATTGCCGCTATTCCACATGGTCAATGACGTGGCCAGCTAAATGACCGCACTGCACTTTTTAAAATTTTTTAAAAATAATGTGGTGCACCTTTCGGTAAATTTTACAGGCAGCACCGCTTACCGGTGCGAGTCGAATGGCTCGTGTGAACCGAGCGACAATTTTGTTTTTTCTTTTAAATGTTTAATTTTAAGGTTATTTGAAATTTTAATCCACTAAAAAGATTAATTATGGAAAAACAAGAAAAATACCTGTACATTTCATCGTCGAGGAGGCATATTGGCTATAGAATTTGCAAAAGAAAATTTTCCCACCGTTTTGAAAAATGAATGTTGGAGATTGGTGGGAAATGCACAACAACATCAGTGCAATGTGTGCAATGGGAGCACTGATGTTAGGATGGCTCAGGCAAGGATAAATTGCACTAGTGCTTGAGAACTTTGGAGCACTGAGAAAAGTGAAAGATGCGATTTTTTTGTAGTCATTTTTTTTTATTTAACCCTGTTTTGGTGCATGGGGTTTTATAGGTGCACCGGTGCAGTTTCTTAATACCACACCAGGTAGTTTCGATTTTGGCACGGTGTTTTATGATGCACTAGTGGGGTTTCTTAATATCGCACCGAGCGGTTTCTGTTTTGGCGCAGTTTTTTATGATGCACCGACGCGAAAGAGTTGTGAAGCGTCGATGCTCTACAATAATACGACACACCAGGCAGGTGTGTACAGAGTGAACGGTATCCGATGTGCCAATGTTTTGTGAGCACCAGTGCTTTCTCTTGTCGAGCACATCGGTGCAGATCTGGATGATAAACGCACCGAGCATAAAACATCTGCAAAACCCTTCGCATGCCAACCTCCTCTGGTAACCTCCGCTAGAAACAGATGTATGGGGTATTTTTATAAGGGGTTACTCAAAAACATCTGCTAGAGGGTATTTTCCTTGTAGTGAAATTTAGATCAATTTCATCTTGCAAGAATGTATATCAATATTTGTATGTTAATTTTGGTGGATACAAACTCTTTTATTGCATATTACATGAATAATATTCATCCCATAAAACATCATTTTTATATTTTTGTTATCATTTTCATATTCAAAAATTAATTTTATTAGTTACCAAAGGATACCAATACATTAACTCTAGACAGTTTCTTTTCCTTTGTTAATTCATTAACATTTCTAGTTTTCTATTGAAATCCACTTTAATTACTGTAATTGATATACAACACTATGCCACATGATTAATTTTAAAGCCATAATTAACTTATTAATCTTATTTCTTTTTATTTTTTTCCTTTCTTCTTTTCTGATAAGGTTTTAAAAATCTTCCCTAAAATTTGGTGGCTTCCTCAATCTTCGCATTTGAAGTAAGGATTTCCCATCAACCATTCATTTCTTATCATGGGACCTTCTCCTTGTATTTTATTATTTTTTACCTCAATGTGCCACTCATCTAAGTATTGATGGCTCCAATATGGAGTTTCCATCAAACCTGCTCTCTCTTTACGAAGAATATCTCTCCCCTCTTTCATTCATTCTTGCTTAAACTATGGTGTCCTATTCACCTTCTTCTAGATCTCTTTTCCACATTTTATTAAAAAAATTTATCAAACAAGTATCCTTGAAAGATGTCTAATCTATTTAATATGCGTCTTATTAATTTACTAAGTACTCATACAATATTTCATATGTAAAAAAATAACATAGGGAAGATTCCTCCCTTATACTATAAACCATTAAACATGGATGATTCACTCTAATTCCTCCCAACATGACTTAAAACCTTGTTCCAAGCTAACACTATCATATGAATTTTCCTAGTTCCCCTATCCAAGTGAACATACTACCTACCACCTCAGGTAGGACCAGTAGTGAACATACTACCTACCACCTCATGTAGGACCAGTACTAACTCAGGCCCTAGATGTGAAGGCTTGAAGGCTTGAAGATTGAATCCTTAGAGATTTTTTATAACATAGAGGTTATTTAGGGAAGCCATACACTTCTAAGATTTTTATATATAACTATTGGAAAATAAAATTTATTATAATTAGATTTGGGCTCAATAAAATTTAATTATATATAATTGGATTGGGATTATAAAAATATGATATTATATATAAAAAAAAAACCATTTTCAATAAAAATAATTAAAATGAAAGATGCTATTTTATTATTATTATTATTGTAACTAGTCACTTCTATAATTATAATATCTATAAAAAAGTGACATATTATAATTATGGAAGTGACTAGTTTTTTTGACTCAACGAGTTGATCCATTAATTCATTCATAAACTTCCATTCACATGAAACATAATTTCATATTTCTCGTAAAAAATTTAAAAACAATGATGGAACGATATCCATTATAGCACTAACTAGTATAGTGAGCTATATTTCCCACCAAATCATACACACATTCAAATTCACATGCCTAACTAATCCAACGTTCAAACACACAACATTGAAACAAAACATGAGTGAATATAACTTCCATCAAAATATTATTTGGTTGTATGTCATAATTTTATTAGGTCGACATAGCTCTACCCACTTACGAGAAGGTGGTAATGTTAATTGGGCTCTCATGGCGGATATAAATTCAAAAACTCTAGTGGGATCAGGAAAAACTTATTTCACTCCATCGACTTTAGAGAGCTAGTCCAACCATGCACTTAACAATGACATTTTCTGTGTATATACTATAACTATATTTGTAACTTTCTGGATTGGTTTTATGAACACTAACATCCTGCCCAATGCAATGTCAACCAAACCTATCTCATCTCCTCAAAAATAAACTTTTCTCATAGTTTGCAGAGCTTCCTATAACAAAAAGAAGTTTTCCACTGATTCCTCCACCAGTTCTTTTTGTTGCTAACCCTTGCCCATGAAAACTCCAAGCTGACATGGGCTAAGGTGCAGCCATCTGAACCTAATATTAGAGATAGAATACAAAAAAAAATATTTGCAACTTTTCGAAATGCAAGTAGCAGATAATGAATCAATGTAAAAATTACCTTATCATCTACAAAGGCAACCCAAAAGAGGGAAATGTCTTGGTCATATGGAACTTTGAATGAAATTGTCATCAATATAGAAGGCTCTCACGAGCACAAAAGTAGAAACATGAAGATAGGCTGCGAACAAGGCCGACACAAGCTGTTGAGTTCCTGGATTTTGGTTGTTTAGTGCAGAGATGGACACTACATTAGCAGGGTCAATGTTTCGTTGGAAAATCCCCTATTGAGAGGAAGCGGAACTTTGTTCTCTTTCTTAGTTGAAACTTGATATGTACCTATGTTTATGGGTTATAATTATTTTCAAGACTAATAAGTTGAACGGTTACAAAAATCAAGATTCGGTTGATAGTTAAACTAATGGGATATAATGGTGGAAGAACTCTCAATCGTCTAACAATAGATCTAATGGTGTAGAGGAGTGTAGAGTGGAAGTTGGGGGAGTTATTGTCAAATGGGAACACCTTAAAAAGTAAATATATGGAGTATAATTATTAATTTTATCTCACAACTTGTGTCTAATCACCACCACATGTCACCCTTGTTGAAAATAGAAAACCCTAAAAATAGAAAATGTTCCAAATGATAGGGAATTTCTATTAGTGAATGAAAAATGGTAATATGTTCCCATAATAATGTAAGGAAGAGGATCTAATGATGGAAAGAGTGTAGGTACTTATGATATCCTAATGAAATATTAAGTGCAATGTACCCCAACACCCCCCTTGAAGTCCAATTGGGGAGTATGCTAGTGAATGAGTCCTGACAATTTATAGCCATTTTAGGTACCCATAAAACATCTTATTTTAGACACAATATGAGATATTAAGGTAAAGTGGGAAAACATAGTGGGATGAAACCCCCCTCAAAATACAGTGCATATTGTTTCAAATATGAAAATGTTATGACAATGTATGTTGTTTTTTATTGGCCCCATCATTAATTTTTCCTCAAAGGTATCCTATACCATCACATAGAATCCTTTTTTTGATGGCAGAGAATTTTACGTTTTAACATTTGTAATGAGATCTCATGGAGTACCAAAAAAATGAAGATTAGGTCACTTGTCTTGACAATTTCATCCACTAGTTGACTAGTTTCTGATAGAGAATGATGTTCCCTACATAGAATGCGATCTAGATTTCTAATGTTATATTAATTTATTTCCAAATTAGATCCTTAAATTTGACAAAATTTTTGATCCAGAGAGTATTCAAAATCATGAAGATACCCTTCAAAAACAATTTTTGGAGAGGCTATTGTAGTAGGAATAGTATAAGGTATCAAAGGAGAATTCTTTGATGCATCCATATGATTTGAGGAACTTGAGTAAAAAATCCATTTATCATATGATAAAAAAATAATATTCAAAACATGATCCATAACTTGATCCTTTAGTGACTTGTTTGCAGTGTTCTTATTGACATTATTTGGAATGTAGTCATTTAGATTTTGTTACTAAACTATATAGGAAATTAGATGAATTATCTTCAACATCCAACAACTATTTCTGTGGAACCTTATGTTGTAGTAGCTTCACTTTATTCTCTCCTTGATCAGAGGCTCAATATTTATCTCAAAAATGAAAGTGCTTAGAAATGCTCCAAACCAAAACAACAGGATAAAGCTCATCACCAGGATTCCAATGCAACTCGTTTCATCAAAATACGAGTTCGTATGAGTAAGTTATGGTTTGTTGTTTGTTTTATCAAACAGATAAAAAATGTGCAAAATAATGACAGACTGATGACTTGGTAGTCCAGTCAGCACCTCAGGAATCTTCAGGCAATAATATTCTCCAATTTTTAGCCAATGACACTGTGACAAGTGTCACAACTAGATTCACCAATTTTTCTTGGGGAAATTCAAATTGTCCTCCTAATCCTAAGTTTGAAAATTCTATCTATTATGGATTATTAATTTTATGGTTAAATTTTGGGCCAATGGACAAGGGCCACATGGTGTAGCCAGAGGGTGCTAAGTGCCCTCCCCCATGGCAAGGTTGGATGGCATATTTGTTTTAACAAAGGTCAAACTTCAAGTTTTAATGGGCACACACGTATTATTTCATATCTATTTTATCCAAAGTCCGAAGCAAGGTCTGTTGCAATATTTTATTTACCAAAAGTTTATGACCGAGGAGGGGTGGAGGTTGGGATCAACCCCACGACCTCCCACAAGCTAGCGCCTACACTTATCACCATACCATACATTATGATCCTTACCCCATAAGGATCCTGCATCTACTTAAGCTTTGTATCGTGCCATGTTTGGTCGAAAACAAAGACCAGGAGCTAACAACTATTTCCGATGGAGATTAAACAAGGACTAAATAATGCTTTATTAACATAATTTGGATTAAGATCATGTTAATCCAAGGTTAGTTGTAAAACACGCTTTGTGCTAAACTGCTCGTTAATCCCACTTTAATCACACTTATCTTAAATTAAGTGCAGGTTTATCATTACCGGTGGATTTGGCGGAACTTCCAAATGCGCCGGAAGCTCCACTTTTAGTGGAGTTAACTGGAAAACTTCGAGTTTTAGTGGAGAAAATGTAGGAAAAATTGGTGTTGCCATAACTGAGGAAATTTTCGACCAATTTTGGCTCAGGAAGAGTAATTCTTGGTATATTTTGATGTTTTGGAGCCATTGGAGTAGGTTGCAGAGGAAACAAGAGACTATAAACAACAATTTTTCATAATTGAAGCTAATACAAAGGCCCATGCCATAGAAGCTGGACCAAGGAGATGTAGCCCAAGAGGGGTGAACTCCTTCATCAAAACCATGTGTATTTGATGCAGTTGTCAGTGTTTTTTGTGTTTTATATGTTGATGTTCAACATTTACTTTCCATGCTTTTATGTTCATGAATTAAACTAATCTCATCAAGTTCATTGAATTGTCAATCATAAGAACAAGTATAAATTCTTGGATACGAAGCAAACCAAAGAAATTTTATATTGAATCTGAAATCGATATTAGCATAACATTAACTAACAATCAATTTCAGATCAAGTTGGTATCAGAGCACAAGGTTGCTAAAGTTTATTTTCTTTCTTTTCTTGAGACAAGAAGGGTTTTAGTACTGCCATTGTGTGATTCTTACAAGGTTGAAGTTGCAGAGAGGAGAAGGGAAACTATTGGTTGTTAGTCTTGAGATTAGGACAAGAAGAAAGAGAGTTGAGAGAGAATAATCTTCACCCAAAGTTCCACTCAAATCTGCACTTGAAGCACCTCAAGTTCTATCTCCAACAATCGAGATTGAAGAGGTACAAATTTCACAAGAAGATGAGGTGATTGAAGAGGTACAATCATTAGGAGCTGAGCTTGAATCCTTAGCCATTATGTCAGGTGTTGGAGAGAATCATGGACATTTAGAAGAGGAGGATGTCAAGGGAGACTTCAAGGACATAAGAGAATGGTGAAAATCATGTTTGATGCATTCACTGCAGAAAGAGAAGGAGAAGGTTCTAAGCCTCCACATGGAGAAGGATCTTCAGATGGTAAGAAGGATGAAGAGAAGAGTAAGGTTCTAAGCCTCCACATGGAGAAGGAACTTCAGATGGTAAGAAGGATGAAGAGAAGAGTTCGAAAGGAAGTGGAGGAAAGCCACCTCCATCTCCACCATCCTCATCCTCATCATCTTCATGAACATCTTCATCTTCCACCTCCACCACAAAAACCACCCACACTTAGTCAAAAATCCCAAAAGGAAAAACTCCATTACTCAAGTTGGACATCAAGTTTTAACTTCCCATGTACAATGGTGAGGTAAATGCAGAGAAGTTAGAAAATTGGATCCGTCAATTGGAAGTATATTGCAGAATTCATAATCTACAAGAGGACGACATAAAGATCTAGTTGGCTTCATTAAGGCTAGAAGGAGCAACACTAGTTTGGTTGGAGGTAAAGACTCAAGAGAAAATACAAAATCATGGTAAGATATCCATTTCTTGGGTTGAATTCATTTCTTCCATTAAAAGATGATTTTATCCATTAGCCTATATGCAAAAATAAATTATGAGTTGGAAAAACTTTAGGCAACTCAAAGGCCAAATTTTTCAAGAGTACACTCGGGAGTTTAGAAAGAGGGCTTTGTTGTTAGGAGTAAAATTGAATTCCCAAATCACACTCTTCAAATACATTGGGAGTTTACATTCCTACTTGAAACATACTATCCTTACATTTAACCCAAACAACTTAGATGAAGTATGTGTGCAAGCCACACATCTTGAAGCAATGGGAAATAACATTCAGGAAGAGAGTAGTAAGAAGAAGCCATTCAAGGGTAAGGGAAAAGAGAAGGGAGGAAAATGGAAGGGAAAGAAGAATGCAAGTATAAAGAAATGTTAAAAAATTCTACCATGTTAAACAATGCACAGTAACCATAGACGTGTATTTATATTACATTGGCGTGACTCTTGGATTCCACATTCCAAGATCACTTGGAATCTTCTTTGACTATTCAACTTCCACACCTAAAACATGGGTATTGTAAACACATGAATTGAAAGATAAACATGTGTTTTTATTACCATTGATATGATGTATATTTATAATACAATGAGGTGACCCTTGGATTCAACATTCCAAGGTCACTTGGACTCCTCTTTGAATGTTCAGCTTCCACACCTACCTATAGAGGATTAGGTGTCGAACATCCTCGCCCCTTAATCTGAAGGGGTATGTGTGAGTCCAAGAAGAGAGTTGTAACAAAAATCTGCAAAGTATGCATGATAGCACTTAGGCTGAATAAACTCTTTGAAATATTGGCATAAAGAGGTGGTTTAAGGATGACAACCAACACTGGAACGCTTAGTGCAGTTCCTGGAACTCTTCCAAATCTGGAAAGAAGTCGAGGTCTTCTGCTAGAGGAAGTGCTCATATTTTGAAGAGGGAGAACTTCAACCTAGAAGAAGGGAGGTCTACAACCTGAGATGGTTTAAGGATGACCACCAACTCTAGAATGCTTGATGCATTTCCTGGAACTCTTCCAAAACTGGTAAGAAGATGAAGTCTTCTGCTAGAGAAAGTGTCTAGAATTATTTGAAGAGGAAGAATATCAACCTTGCATAGATGGTTTAAGGTTGTCCACCAACCAAAGGCATACTCATGGGCATCTGTGTCTCTAGATACAGCTCTAAATCTAGAATTACAAGTTGTGGCTCAAGCTTTCTTGAACTGCTATGTCTCTGGCTAACTCTGAATCTGGAATGAGAGATTGTGGCTCAGGCTCACTTGAATTTCTATGTCTTTGGTTACAAATATGAATCTGGAATGAGAGATTATGGATTAGGCTCAATTTATGTGGCTTTGAAGCTTGTATATGACCACCATTCCCCCCCCTGTCAGGTACAACGTGAGATGATGGCGAAAAATCAACTGCAATATTGTTCAATATTCTAGAACAAGTTCTGACATATGACTTAAACATATTCTTGACTGTTTATGCCCATTGCCAAGAAGCGATCCATCCAAGATGAATCTTTGTTCTTGTAGGAGGCTTGTTTATGAAGCATTTGTGTGAAGAATGGGTGTGCCGACCACAATGCTTGCATGGGTGAATATTGAAATAGTGATATTTCATATGGCTAACTCGATCACAGTGTTGGAAATTTATTAATCTGTTGTTGCTGCTACAGAAGAGGAGTAGAATATAGATTAGTTGTAGATGAGATATCATGAAGAAATCCGACACTCTAAAATTTTATGGGCTTGGAGTAGTCTGGAATATGAAAGGAAAACCCCTTTTCATATCCAAGACCTATTCTATGCTTGTTGTGGACAATTTCTTCCCAAGGTCTGATGATGGGCTTGGGAGGTGAAGTGTGAGCTTCTTCATCTGCATACAAATCCGCCCTTGTACTGAACTCAGTGATCTGACCAATATATTGTTTTTGATGGGATTTTGTGTCAATGTTCTAAAAAAAACAAGCTTAGAATGATGATTCCGCTGATGTAGTTCTCCTTGTTGTAGCTAAGATTCAAGCTACAAAAACTCAATCGTGTCTTGTGCATTTTGTAAACAGGCTATAATATCATAGATACTATCCTTACATATTTGTACTATATTTTTAGTAGTGGACATGATTAAAGTTCTCAATAACTCTAATAATCCATGATTTTTTTTCATTGTTTAAACAACTCTAGTCAAGAAATGATCACAAATATACTTGCAATATTCTTCCAAATTAAATGTGCCCAATTATAAGAGGGAACTGAAAGGTTCCACTAGCTACACATTTTTACTGCAACACTTCCATGACAACTGCCTCCCCATATACATACATAAACAACTACCCAAGCTAAATAAAATAGAAGGATCTTGTAATATGAATACTATAATACACTCCATCACCCATTGAACCAGATTCACTGCTTATACTATCACACAAAATTTATATTTATTTTATAAGGATATGTTTGAACTAATCTCCCAACCAACCTATAGTTCAGAGGTACTGTTGATGAATTCGTGTTTGATTCTCCTCCCACCACAACCTCGCTTGCACCTCCCTGAATTTCTTGTGGTTGAATCTGACATGCCTTAACTCTCGGGAACCACTGGGCACAAACCTGATCGTAATGTACACCTATGGCTCGTCCTTCTCCACCCACTCCATCACTTGATCTCTTGCATCGCTTGCTGTGACTGACAGGTCATCGGATTGATTTGTGTCTCAGGAAGAACTGGAGGATGTTTCTGCCTTGGCACTCATGCTCAACTATCATGGGTCGATTCCTTTGCAAATATCTACAACAGGGTAAGTAAGGGGAGCAGGGAGAGCGATGGGGTGTGAGGGATTGTAGGCAGTGTGATGATTTTTTGTAGGTAGTGCAATGATGTATGACAGAAGGAGTTAAAACATAGGTGTTGTGGAGGGCCGAGAGGCCATTGTATGGAAATATTTTAATATACACCACACGGACATTGGTATCAAATGTTAACCATGGAGCGAAGGGAGGATCACCTACAGTCAATCGTCGTACTCCATTGCCATGACAGTTGAGTGGTATTAAAGAATGGTGGAGGTATTAATTGAGAGCTATGGAGTGGTGTGAAAGAGCGGTATGTGAGCAAAGGGAGGAGGGCCTCCTTGTGAGGAGGTGTCGACAGTGGAGTCGTATGCACACAGTGGATATCGCATGGAGGGTGAGCACTTTCAACAGCGACATTGCACCGAGAGGCCAAAGCGTTGAGAGGTATTGGACCCAAGAGTAAGGAGTTATTAGCGGTGAAAAGTGTGACTATAATACAATGTGTTGTGGTCCTGAGACTGGATGTGAAGGATAGGGCCGAAGCTTTTATAACACAGTCGGGGGATATTTGGGAGGAGTGTTGTGATGGGATTCGATGGAAAAGAGAGGGATCCACGATGGGACATTAACAATTTTGGAAGATATTCGAGCAACAATTTACTTAGGTGGAAAAAAGACCTCCTTTAACTGGAACTCATTTGAAACAACCACAGAAAATTTGTAGAATGCAGTTGATCATTCAAAAAATAAGCATTCAGATAGAACCAAATGGATTATTTACCACATAAAAAGGTGAGCAACATAATTTCATTTCTGAGCAGCGCAGGTCTGACAGTAGAATGGACATAAAAGGCCACAAAAACAAGTGGCAGATTAATTATGGAAAGGATGAATTTTGGACAGGATGTAGAGCTAAGAGACTCTGAAAATGCCAGGGCCTGGCCTATGCTCTGATACCATGTTAAACAATGCACGGTAAACACACACGAAAATAAGATAAGCGTGAGATATATTTTATTAACCATAGATGTGTATTTATATTGCATTGGAGTGACTCTTTTATTCCACATTCCAAGGTCACTTGGACTCCTCTTTGATTGTTCAGCTTCCACACCTACCAATTGAGGATTAGGTGTCCAACAAGAAAGAAGGGGAGAAAACTACATGCAAACATTGTTCCAAAGAGGGGCATGATGAAACTCATTGTTGGAAACTACATCCCAAACTAAGGCCAAAGAATCCAAATAAAAAATGCAAACAAAAGATGACTGCCACTACACAACAAGATCTTGGATCCGATTTAGGAGATGATACGAAGATTATAGCCATGGTTAACAAAGGAAAGGAAGACATAGAAAGTACTAGTTCTTTAAATAGTCACAATAACACTCAAATGAAGACACAAGGATATAATTGTTACACATTAGAGTGATTTCAAAACATACAAATATTGATGCATTGTTTGATAGTGGGTCACAAGAAAACCTGATTTCAGAAGACTTGGTCAAAAAGCTTAACCTTGAAACCGTACCACATCATAAACCACACCCTTTGATTAGATAGTAAGAATCCCAATTTATAGGTTACAAGGAAATGCATATTTCGATTTGTTATTACTGCAAACTTTGTTGATGAAGTCGAGTTAGATGTGGTTCCACTTGAAATTTCCGGGATTATCTTGGGAAGTCCATATTTGTATGACAGGAAAGCGATGTTTTATCACCATGAGAAAAAATATAATTTTCTTAAGGATGGGGTGGAGTATATTGTGAGAGCTCATCGCAAAAAACTAAATATTTCTTTAGTTAATGTAGGGAGAATGAATAGGCTAGTTAATGCAAGTAAAAATTTTGTGCTTCTCATGATCAAGAAAAAGGATGATGTTGACTATGAATCTTTTGAGATGTGATGAAAAATTAAAATATGATTTGTTTTATGTGGTAAGTCAGCATGGTGAGATGTTTCAAGAAGCAAGTGGATTACCTCCCAGGAGGGGAATTCAACATGAGATTCAGCTACAAAAAGATGTTCCACTTCCAAACATTGGTATGTATTGCATGTCAATTATGGAGAGTTTGGAAATAAAGAAGAAAATCCAAGAAGTTTTGAACAAAGGTATCATACACCCATCTACTTTGTGATGTGATTCACTAATTGTTTTGGTACCAAAGAAGGACGGGACTTGGCACATGTGCATATATTTTCGTGCACCAAATAAAATCACGGTAAAGAATCACTACCCACTCCCATGCTTTGATGATTTGCTAGACTAGTTAAAGTATGCAAGATATTTCAATAAGTTAGACTTATGAAGTTTTTGTCATCAAGCTAGAATAGTTGAGGACATTTGGAAAACTTCTTTTAAAACTAGACAAGGATTGTTTGAGTGGCTAGTTATGCCATTCAATCTAACAAATGCTCTAGCTATTTTTATGAGATTCATGAATGATGTACTAAGACCATTTCTAGAGGAATTAATCATTGTTACTTATATGACATACTCATATTCAGAAAATCAAGAGATGAACATGTCATGCAAGTAAACAAGGTACTTGATGTCTTGAAAAAGAGAAATTATTTTTAAAGATGTCGAAGTGTGAGTTTGGCAATAATTATTTAGTGTATTTGGGACACATTGTTGGAGTAGGTGAATTGAAGATAGACCCTTCCAACGTAGAGGTCATTCTGAATTGGCCCAAACCCAATACAATTATAGAGGTAAGAAGCTTTCTTGGCACAACACAATATTGGAGGAGATTCATTTCTAATTTTTCTTCCATTGCAACTTCGTTACATGCATTGACAAGTGTCAAGAAAGTCTTCCATTGGGGAGATATGCAGAAAAAATATTTTGACGCTTTAAAGAAAAAGATAAGTTCAGCACCATTATTGGTTCTTCTAGATCATAGATAGCCATTTGAGATCCAAAAAGTTGCAAGTGATTACACCATGGGACCAGTTCTCATGCAGCATGGTAAGCCTATTTCGTTTCATTTTGAAATTTTTAATGGAGCTGTGACTAATTATCCCACCTATGACAAAGAGTTATATGCATTGGTACAAAGTTTAAAGAAATGGAAGCCCTATTTTATGGGGAAAGAGACCATTATCCATACTGACCATCAGCCATTTTAGTACTTACAATCACAGTAAAATTTGCAGCATCAAGACATTTGAAATGGATGGGATTTCTACAACAATTTCATTTGGTTATCAAGTATAAAAAGTGAATCTACAATAATATAGTTTATATTATCTCTTGTCCTATTATAAATTCATCTATTATACTCAAGCACAATTCAGTTATGCATGAAAGTTACATTGAAAAATATGCATATGATAGTGATTTTCAAGATGTGTATGAAAGCTTGAGTCAAGGAAACCAATATGAAGAGTTAGATAATCATGTGCATAACAATTTATTGTATGACATGGGAAATTTATGTATACCACAGGGAGAAAGAAACAATATCATAAGGGAGGCGCACACTTCATTGATTGCTGGACATTTCGGTGTAGGCAGGACAATAGTGAATCTCCAAAGGTATTGTTATTGGCCACACATGATTGATAGTGTATCTCGTTTTATTAGAGGATGTTCTTTATGTGCAATAAGTAACCCTAGTAATAGGAAACTTGGATTGTACACTCCAATTTCGGTTCCTTCACATCCTTGGGAGAGTATCTCAATGGATTTTGTAGGTGGTCTTCCAATGTCAAGGAAAGGTCATGATTGCTTGTATGTTGTGGTAGATAGGTTCAGAAAAATGTGTCTTTTGATGCCATGTAATAAAAAAATTACAACTGAACAAACTACTCATCTTTTCTTTTAAAATGTATGGGTTCATTTTGGTCTTCCTACTTCTATTGTAAGTGATCGAGATTTCCGGTTTGTTGGGAATTTTTGGTCAAAATTATGAGACATGATGGACACAAAGTTGAATAAGAGTACAACATTTAATCCACAAACAGATAGTCAGAACAAGGTGGTAAACAAGACTATCATTCATCTTCTTAGAGGCTATTGCAACAAACATCCCAAGTTGTGGGATGAACAGTTGCATTACATTCAACATGCATATAACAGGGCAAAGCATTCTTCCACAAACACATCGCCATTTGAGGCATGTCCTAGGTACTTGCCAAGATCACCTTTGGAATTCATATTTGAGAAAGATGTCCTTATATATGGTCATAGTGACATAGATAAGGCAAGGAAGTTCATTGAGAAAATTTAGTTGGTACATCACACAGTGCAAGAACTTGAAAAGAGTAAAAAAAACTACAAGGAAAGGCATGATAAACACCTCGTTGATCACAAATTCTAGGTTGGAGATGAAGCTTGGTTATATATCATAAAATAAAGGTTGTAAGGGGAAGGTAAAAATCTCAAGCCAATCCGTTATGGTCCATTTAAAATTCTGGAAAAGATTGGTACTAATGCATTTAAGCTACATTTGCCTCCTTATATGAAAATATATTTTGTCGTTAATGTTTAGAATTTGAGATTATTTGAGCCTCCTTTGATTGATGATAAAGGAGATCATGTTCAACTGCCATCAATAGATGATTTATCGCTAGAATATCTTGATGAACTTCAGTAAGATCTCATACTTGACAGAAGAATCAAAACTTCAAGGAGAGGGAATGTCGAATACCTTAGCGTGGGACTCAAGGGACAAAATCCTTCAAAGGCCAAATGGATGGAGAGTGAAAGGGTGAGGGAGTTGTACCCTCACTTGTTGAACAATTGATAGTATTTTTTAGGGTCCAAAAGGCTTCTAGTGGGGAGTAATGATCAGAGGCTCAATATTTAGCTCAAAAATGAAACTTATTATAAATTCTCCAAACTAGAACGAACAGATAGAGCTCGTCACCAAGATTCTAACGCAACTCATTTCATCAAATCCGAGTTCGTATGAGTAAGTTATGGTTTGTTGGTCACTTTATAAAACAGGGGAAAAATGTGCAGAACAATGACAGTTTGATGACTTGGCAGTCCATTCAGCACCTCAGGAATATTTAGATAATATTCTCCAATTTTTAGCCAATGACATTGTGACAAGTGTCACAATTAGATTCGCCAATGTTGCTTGGGGAAATTGAAATTGTCCTCCTAATCATAAGTTTGAAATTTCTATATATGGTGGATTATTAATTTTTATGGTGAAATTTTGGGCCAATGGAGAAGGGACATGTGGCGCAGCCGGAGGCTGGCACGTGCCCTCCCCCATGGCAAGGTTGGATGGAATATTTGTTTCAATGAAGGTAGAACTTCAATTTTGAATGGGCGCACATATATTATTGTATATATATTTTATCTAAAGTATGAAGCAAGGTTCGTTGTAATGTTTTATTTACCAAAATTTTATGACCAACGAGGGGCAGAGGTCAGGGTTGACCCCGCGACCTCTCACAGGCTAGTTCCCACCCTTATCACCATACCATACACCATGATCCTTACCCCATAAGGATCTCGCATCTACTTAAGCTTTGTATCGTGCCATGTTTGGGGTCCAAAGGTGGCCAACCCCCTCCCATGTGATCGATGGTGAAGACCAGTAGCTAACTACTATTTCTGGCAGAGTTTTAAAAAAGGATTAAACCATGATTTATTAACATAATCCAGATTAAGCTCATGCTAAACCATGATTAGTTGTAAAACACGCTTTGCGCTAAACTACTCGTTAATCCCACTTTAATAACACTCATCTTAAATTAAGTGTGGGTTTATCATTAGAGGCGGATTTGGTGGAACTGCCAAATGCGGCAGAAGCTCCAATTTTAGTGGAGTTAACTAGTGGACTTCTAGTTTTAGTGGAGAAAATGTAGGATAAATTTGTTTTTGCCGTAACTTAGGCAATTTTCGACCAATTTTGGCTCAAGAATAGTCATTCTTGATATATTTTGATGTTTTGGAGCCATTAGATCAAGGTGTAGAGGCAACCAGAGACTGTAAGAAAAAAATTTGCATAATTGAAGCTAATATAAAGGCCCATGCCATGGAAGCTGGACCAAGGAGATGTAGCCCAGAAGGGGTGAACTCCTTCATGAAAACCATGTGTATTTGACTCAATTGTCTGTGTTTTATATTTTTTTGCTCAACATTTAGATTCCATGCATTTATGTTCATGAATTACACTTAATCTCATCAAGTTAATTGAATTTTCAATCAATAGCACATGCATGAACTCTTGTATAAGAAGCAAACCAAAGCACTTTTATGTTAAATATGGAACTGATATTAGCACAACATTAACTAAAAATCAATTTCATATCACTCCTTATATTTTCCCTTGGGAATAGTAACCTCCTTACTAGATTGAGATCTTTCTCCATTTAAATTATTAAGATCCCTTGTTTTTTACTTTCCTTTCTTGTTATTATCCTTCATTGTAAGTGAATAGGGAGTGGAAGGATTAAGATCCCTAATGTTTATGAGTTTATTTTTCTCAAGTATCAAGAACTTAAATAAATCATCTGAAGATGGCACCTTCATATTCTCACCCATCTAGAGTTTAACAGTATGGAAAGAAGGGACAAAGACAAAATACTGAGAATCTAGTTTATAAGGTACGAAAAGGATAAGTTGTTCCTCCTTCCTATTTATATCACAAGCTCTTATTCGTGTCATTAGAGTCTTGAATCTTGATAATAATTCCTATAATGTCTCAAACTATTTGGGATCTAGAGAAATCAACCCATTCTATAGCTAATGTTCCCTCAAATCATCTTACTAGAAAAATTATCCGTATATTTTTGTCCAAACTTCCTTAGGTGTTGAGTATGACTCAACATGAAAGAGTAGAATAGGGGAGATAGACAAAGAAAATATCCCATAGGATTGATCCATTATATTGAAGTATTTTTATTTCTCAATTGTTGATGTATGCTCAATTTTAGTACCCATTTTATTCCTATAGATTCCCTTACTATGCAACAATAGAAGTACCTTTGGATTCTAGTCACATCAATTGAAAATAATGAGGAGCACTATGACTTGATATATTCTCTATAGCCTATAATAATATTGTAAAATATGCAATAAGATGTCATCATTTCTCAAAAAATCACTTACACTGTGATACCATGTTGGATTGTAAGCACAATCTCAAGATCCAAGCATGAAAAACACTAGACTAGCTACTTACAAAATGAGAAAGAAGAGGGAATAAAACTATTGAGAAATTAAATAATGACCCAAGGAGAAAAATTGAACTATTGATAAAATATGATGATTTATTAATGTTGAACATAAATACAACATATAGAGTCTTTATGAGGAAGAACCAATTACAATTTGGTTTGGGTTCCATGTGCATGCACTTAGAATAACTCAAAAGGACTTTCCCTAGTTGGCAAGTAAGTCATAATTAGACTGAGAAAACCAAAATTAATAAAATATACTAAAATGGAGTGAATTGAAAGTAAACAGAGTTAGAAATCAGTTATAACTAACTAATAATTGTTGCACACAAAATACTAACTAGTTAAATACCAAAATAGGACTAAAAGTCAAATAACAAGGGGAGGAGAGAGAAAAAATGTGGTTAAATACTATCAAGTAGGAAGCGAGTGTGTACTCATTCGAGGAAGGCTTGTACATGAGGTAGTACAAATTTATTGAGTGGAATTATCCATGTTGTCCTCCAAAAAATGTCTATTCAACACTACATGGCATCCTAGGTGGAAACACTACTAATAATGGACCTTCTAAAAATAAAGATGTGCCAAATGATAGGGAATTCCTAATAGTGATGAAAAGTGATCATATGTACCTCTAGAAATGTATGGAGGATATTCTAATGATGTCCAAAATGTAGATCTTCATGAACTATTAAGTGCAATATACCCAACCAATATGGTGACTTAAGTTCCTATGTAGGGCCTATGCATTCTGAACGTGAATCTATAGACATATATTTCTATGTTTCATCTTAAAATAAATAAAAATAAAAATAAATAAATTTAAAAAATAAAATAAATGATTATAATTATAATTAATAATTAATAATTAAATCATACTAGGTCCATCTTAACTCTCGATCTATCAAGAACCCAGAGGGATAAAATCTCTTGAGGTGCAAACCTCTTTTAGAGTGAAAAGAGATTTGATCCCTATCGGCACTTGGTAAATCCAGAGTTAAGATGGATCTAGATTGATAATTTACTTATTTTAAAAGTGAGTATAAGAACATAAATTTATATATATTATTTTTTAAATAATATTTTTTTTAAATCTTAAATTATATAATCATTCATAGTGTTGTCCTTTTGTAGTTTTCTCATGACAAATGTAATGGACACTACACCGGTTTCCCTTTACAAGGGCAGTGCAACTGTTTTTAAAGAACTGGTTTCCCACTCTGGGTAGTTCTTTATCAGTACAGAGCATGGACTTCAAGCCCAGTCTCAGGCTCCCACAGCTGAACTGAGGCAGTTTTGTAACATAATGTTTACATAATAGAATTAGCACAATTTAGAAAAAATAAAATTATATAATCATTCATAAAAAATAGTGATTCCCCTTTTCTCTTTCATAATTTATGAATCTTAGAAGTAAGCATGAAAATCTAAATTTATAGAAATTAATTTTTAAATAATTATTTTTAAACCTTAAAATATGAGATCATTCATAGACGATAGTTATAATTTTTAATAATAATAATTATCATTATTATTAATAACAAAAAAAACCTTTTTCTATTACATGAAAATATAACCCCGATGGGGATGGGTGAACACACTGTATGATTCTTGGCTCAAGGAGGGCATGATCCATGGGAAGGCCACATAAAACAGAGAAGGGGTGAAACCAGGAAAAGTGGGTTCGGGACGATGGAAGTCTCAAGAAGTTTAAGAGAAGGTATAAACCCAAGATGCTTATTTTTTTTCTTACACTACTAGGTTATTGGCATGAGAAATAGAGAGGGTGGTAATACTGACACTGAGTATGCACAAGTCCTAAACATGTGCATGCTCATTTTTTTGTGGATGGTAGGTTCCGCCATGTAATGAGTACACTTGGAAGATTGTTAGAGTAGCGCAGGATCCCGAGGAGAGGGTTCATAAAATAACGAAGTGCCATTCTACAACACAAGTTGGATTTTTTGGATTGTTGGTTCAATTATAGGTGCTCGGTATTTGGCTAACCCACCGAATCTTTGGAGGTAATGTGGTAAGCTTTCTTCCTCCTATTTGGTTTGAGTTTCACTTGGGTTGTGTGTTAGGGTTATGTTTGGTTTTCTCTAGTATGTTTCTCCCCTGGGAGAGTGTTTTTTTGCAGCAAAGATTTGATTTGAGGCATACGAAGGTCAGAATTGGGTTTCATATTAGTCATTGGGGTTTCTTTAGGAGTACTTCTTTTGGAGCTAGTGATAATTCACCCCGCCCTTTACGGCAGGGAAATTCCTAGATTATTGGGCATGTAAGCTAGAGTTGCACAAGATGGAATTGTTGCTTGGTTTTTCTTTCACTTGGATGTTGGAGAAGGGGGGTGGGTGGATGCAGGTTATGTGCTCGACCTACATAAGAGTCTCGTTCTTGGTGTTCTGGCATATTACAGGTAATGTTGCATCAATGTGGAAACACCCAATAAGGAGCGAGGCCTAAGGGACAATAAGGGGAAAGGGTTGGTCAGACGAGAGTAGCCGTCAAAGATGGGGTTGTGGGTGTTGAATTATTGGACGAGGTGGCCCAAGATCAGGCCAACAATGGAGTCCCTCGCTAAGTAGTTGAGAGGTATATCAACGATCTTATTGAAAATTTGAAAAAGAATATATGACGACAAAAATGAGGTGGTTTCATTCCTAAATTACCTTCAATACAAACAACGAGACATTATGGATTGCTTGAAGTCCTTTTGCCGGAGCCAGTGATGATCTATTGAACATCTGGAGGAGATGGAGGCATGCCTCGCTCATGTGGTATTCCATGCTCATAGGGATTATGGTCCTCCTGTGGCCCTAGGTGTTGCTCATGCACCATATTTCCCCCCTTGATCTATGCTAATCTTTAGTTTTTTTCTTGTTCTACATGTTTTTTGGGTTATCTGGCCTTTTTGTCTCTCGAAATCATGTAAAAAGTGGCATTTTCTTCTTAAATTTTGCATCGCTCTCCTAGCTAACAAATCTGGTCGAAGTGAAGTTGGGAAAGCCATAGGCTTCATGAATACCCATTGTATCATTTTAACAAATTAATAAAAAGTTTTTCACTGACAAAAAAATATGTCAAGAAAATATACACTTGATGTATCAACTAAAATTAAATTTACTTTAAAAAAATATAAATAGGTTCATATTTTAAAGTGTTATAAGTGAGCAGGTTATTTCAATAAAAAAATGCAATTTAAATGTTTACAAGTTTTATTCACTGGCTAAACAAAAAAAATAAAAAAAATAAGATTTTATTTCAAATTATGTATACATCATAAAAAAAACTGATATGAAAAATATTTGACAATCTAAACTTCTTACATACATATCTATTTTTCAAAAAATCTTCCTGAAAATCACATTATAATTTCAAGAGGCTAGGCATTTAGAACTACTTACTGTAATTCATCATAAAGAGAAAGATGATTGTGATGAACTACACTAAGTAGTTCAAAAAACCTTCACCCTTGAAATTATGATATGATTTATTATTTAAAAAATAAAAATTATTGTTTGTAAAAATAATAAAATATTTCTATTTCTATTTAATATGTAAAATAATTGGAAATTCTTTTTCCACTTTCTCTAAACAAGAACTCTATACTAAAATATATTGCATTCTAATATTTTTTTTTATTAAATTTTTAATTATATTATATTAGAAATTAGATATTTTTCAATCATATATAAGGAGTTCAGATATTTTAAATGTTTGAATATTTTCATTTAAATTTAATAATATATGAACATTTTATTATTATTTAAATTATAAGTTTAAAAAATATATATTCAAATTTGAAAATTCATTTTAAAACTTAGCACATTAATATACCATAAATAAATTTCCTATTTAAATGTTAGATTTTAGAATTTTTTGATTAATCATATCATTAAGATGTGGTGGATATTTAGAACTATCTAATGTGGTTCATCCTCATCACAAAGGTGAAAAAATCAATCTATTTATTAATTTAAATAGATAAAAAAAATAAAAAAAAATATTATTAAATATTATTTTGGTATTAAATTAGACTAATTGAAAAAATTAAATTAAATGAATATTTAATTATAAATTAAGAATTAGCATTATTTTAATTGTTTTAACAATTAATTATTAACAATAACTCTTAACAACTATTTCATAATGGGTGACCTTTACATGGTGCAAGGAAGTGAACCACTCTGAACATCACCTGATGGAATAGTGCTAAATGGACTATTCAAATATCAGCTGTGAACATCACCAAAAAAATAATATTTAATATAATACATTGTTAAAATCCCTCAATACTTAAAACCAATTCTTAATTTATAATTAGATATTAATTTAATGTAATTTTTTCAATTTCATTAAATTTAATACAAAATAATAATAATTATATTTTTTAATAAGTAATTCCTAATAACTAAATCTGAACTTGATGCATCTCTAGTATTTAAATTTACATATTTTAATAAACAACATTAAATATTAATTAAAAACATCTACCAAATTAATTAATTAATTTAATAATATAATTAATAAAAAAACAAACTTCATTATTTCTATTTAAATATTATACTATATTCCCAACGACCTTCGCTCTTGTCAAGAAGATGCTAAAAATCCATGCTGAACATCCCTCCAAATTTCCGTTAAATGCCACGATAATAATTTATCTGATAATTAAATGTATATACTCTAAAAATAAACTAAAACAATTGTATCGGAATAAAATTAATTTAAAGTACTTAATAAAAATCCAACCTAAACATCCCTCCAAATTTGCGTGAGATCCCACGATAATAATTCATCTGATAATTAAATGTATATACTCTAAAAATAAACCTAAAAAATCGTATAAAAATAAATGGATTATATTATTAACACGGAGATGAGAGAAGGAAGAGCGCTCCAAGAACACAGTGACCAAACAACACAGTTTCCTAGGGTTTGATCGCCGGCAGCCACCACTAACTGGTTTCTCCATGGCTGCGACCTCGGGAGGAGGGCCGCCACCATCTTACCGCAATGTAACCAGAAAAGATCATTCTTTGCAGTCAATCCATTCAGCAACGACTCCACAAAAGACTGCCCCTGTCTTGGGAGCAGAATGGCAAGCCAAGATGAAAGGACAATGATTGCTAAGGGCAGTCAAGAAACCCAGATTTGTTATTCCAGCGTCGAAGTTGGACGAGTATCGAGGATATATGAAGAATCATGCTCTAATCTGTAAGTTTATAGTTATTTGGCCTTCAGAAAAGGAGTTATTAAAATGGCAGCCCAAAGGTCATATTGATCTGAAATTAGGGGCGAAAGGTTTTTTTACAGTAATTTTTACAAATTTACAAGATAAAGAATGCATTTTTGAGGGAGGGCCTTATTTTTACACCAATGCAGGACTTTTCCTTAGAAAATGGGAGGAATGTTACAACCCCGAACAAGAGAAATTTCTGGCTACTCCTGTTTGGGTTCGGCTCTTTGGGCTTCCAATGGATTTTTGGGACCCAGAAATTTTGGAAGGAATAGGAAATTCATTAGGCTCTTTTGTTAAAATTGCAGACTCCACTGCCAGGGGTCGCTATACATCATTTGCAAGAATCTGTGTTTATATGAATATCTCTGAACCCTTACCAGAGATGATTGAATTAGAATATGAAGGTAAAATCTTGCTTCAGCCAATTGACTATGAGCATATCCCTTTTCGCTGTTGCCGTTGTCATGAGTATGGTCATTTGTATAAATCTAGCCCTTTAAATAGCCCTAAACAACAACCTCCTAACTTCAATGGCCTAGAGACGCAACCCCAGCAGGATGAAGAGGGGTTTGTTCCAGTTACAACAAAAAAACGTCCTACCCGGTTAGGGAATGCCGCCTCAGGTTCGGCCACAAAATAGAACCCGCCAGGTTCGAAACACACTGAAAAATAGGTATGAGCTCCTGCAAGAAGAAGGCGAACCATCGACATCTGAGCTTACAGCAGAAGGCACAGTAGATGGACATGTGGAGGTTCGACAGAAAAGTCAATCTTCCAAACGGAAAGCAGGGCAGGAAATGGATGCACCTGAAGACAATACGCTGCAAGAACTTATACCGATGGAGGTAGAACAACAAAAAGAATATTTGAGCGCAGAAGAGAAACTTTTGAAGCATCTCTTGTTTGAATGGAGAAATCTAGATGATCGATTCATTCCGACAGATCAGAAAAAATTGTATAAAGAAACTTTTGAGCATTATCTCACTGCCCAAGCCCAGAAAGAAGCTCAGGAACGAGAGCAATCAGTGACCAAGAAGGAAACTCCTCCGTCAAAACCGGAAAAAAAGAAAGGAAGGCGAACCCTACAGGAATCAATACAATTAGTGGGAGAAATGTTGATTAATACTAGAAAGATAATACCGTTAACAACAATATTCCAACAACTGCCTAAAAATTCTTAGTGAAGGTGCTCTCCTGGAATATAAGAGGTCTGAATAGTAAGGGAAAGTAGCGACATTTGAAAGACAAATTGCAGGTTGAGAAACCACAGGTCATGTTATTACAAGAAACAAAAGTTTCTAGGAAAAAGCTTCAATCTATAATACAATTTTCCAAAATGCAATATGGGGCTATGGCTATCGACTCAGTGGGAACTTCGGGGGGAATAGCCATCCTATGGAATGTGGCAGAGACTAGTGCAGAAGGATGGATAGGCTTTCCCAAAATCCTAATAGCAACTTTCTGCCAAATTGGATCTGAGGAAAAGATCCTAATCTTGAATGTGTATGGACCTCCAATTCTAGGAGAGCGAGCAGCGTTTCTGCAGAGTATAAGAAGGTTGAGTACAATGCATAATGAATATTACTAGCTTATAGGTGGGGATTTTAATATGATTTTGAATCTCTCGGTAAAAAAAGGAGGGCTAAGAAGGGAGGATACAGAAATGGCCCTCTTTCGAGAATTAATAAATGACCTACGCTTAGTAGACATTCCCACAGTTAATGGAAATTACACTTGGAACAATCGCAGGGGAGAAAGGCATCAGATTTCCTCTAGATTGGATCGGTTTTTAGCCACGGAGGCATTGGTGAGCTTGGATATCTATTATGAAGCTGTGATTCTTCCTACCATGGGTTCAGATCATTGGCCGATCAAATTGGAGATAGACGTGAAGACAAGCTGACAGAACCAACCTTTCAGGTTTGAACTATTTTGGCTAAGGGATCCTGGGTTCATGTAAAAGGTTAAAAACTAGTGGTGCTCAAATCCTGTCAGGGGGCATAATAAGATGCACTCGTTTCAGCTCCGCCTAAAACAATTAAAAGCTGAAATTAAATGCTGGAATCGGTTAGAATTCGGGGACATTCATCAGGACCAAATCCACCTAAAGGAAAAAATGAAAGAGATTCAGCAGTAAATTATCCTTCATGGTCGAACAGAGGAATTAGCTCTGGAGGAAGGCTGCACACTCAGTCTACAAGAAGAGAGACGAAAGCAAAAGGAGATACTATGGAAACAAAAATCTCGGGTTAATTGGCTCAAAGAAGGCGACCACAATACAAATTTTTTTCACAAAGCTATGTTGCAGTGTCGCCAGCATAATAGAATATTTTCTTTGAAAGCATCAAATGGAGAACGCTTAACCAAACATGAAGAAATGGAGAAAGAGCTAGTTAACCATTTGAAAGATCTTCTTACGGAACCTATCCCTAACCGTCAGGCAGCTATTCAGAATATAACAGAGCATATTCCTCGACTTATCACTCGAGAAAAGAACCTTGCTCTGTTACGAGCAGTTACTTTACAAGAGGTAGAAGAAGTGGTCATTAACTTACCCAAGAATAAAGCCCCGGGGCCCGACGGGTTTACAAGCGAATTCTTCAAAGCTGCTTGGCCATTTATTGGACTTGATATTCTAGAGGTGGTGGAAGAATCCCGAAGAAACAAAATGGTATATCCAGCTTTGAATGCCACCTTCATTACCCTTATCCCTAAGCATCAAAATGCAGATACTCCAGTCGGCTTTAGACCGATAGCTCTTTGTAATGTTATCTATAAAATCCTCTCCACAATTTTGGTAAATTGTCTAAAACCTTTGCTATCTACTATAATTTCTCTGGAACAAACTGGTTTTGTCAAAGGCAGACAAATCTTGGATGGAATAGTGGTCACTCAGGAGGCAATCCATTCTCTCAAGAAAGATAAAACAAAAGGGCTGTTAATCAAGCTGGATTTATCTAAAGCATATGATCGCATAAGTTGGTAGTATCTGATAGAAGTAATGTGAGCCTTTGAGTTCGATGATAGATGGCTTCAATGGTTACGCTCATTCATATCCTCGCCACATTTCTCACTTCTATTGAATTGTAGCCCTACTACTCCATTTAAAAGCACACGAGGCCTCTGCCAAGGTGATCCTCTCTCACCATTTCTTTTCATCATTGTAGCAGACGGACTAGGAAGACTCATTAAAGCCCATGTCGCAGAAGGAAAACTACAAGGTCTAAAGCTGTGGGGACCTCACCTTTCCCTGTCTCATCAACAATTTGTTGACGATATCTTATTATTCAACATGGCGTCATTAAAAGAATGTAGAGCCATTCTTAAAATTTTAGAAATCTTCATGGAAGCTTCCGGCACCCAAATTAATAATGACAAGTCCAATGTTTACTTCTTTAACTGTACAGTAGTGATGCAAAATTTTCTTGCTAGAACTTTAGGGTTCCAACGGGGCTCATTCCCAATGAAATACCTTGGTATGTTTCTAATGTCAGGACCCACTCGAATTGCAGATTGGCAAGATATTATCACAAGAGTGGAGAAAAGGATACAAAATTGGGCTTTCAGAGCCCTCAATGCACCAGGGCGCCTCATCATGATAAAATCTGTGCTTCAAGCGCTACCAGTTTACTAGCTGTCCAGGAGAGCATGCCCGAAAGGGATTTGTTCTCAATTGGCTGATATGTTTAAAAAGTTTCTTTGGCAGGGAGCATAAGCTAACAGGAAATGGGCGCTACTTTCCTGGGAGAAATTATTGAAACCAAAAGCTGCAGGTGGTTTGGACCTCCGTGATCCTTTCATCTTAAATAATGTGTTGGGCGCAAAACTCTGGTGGCGCTGGCTCCTGGGAGGATCGGATCTTTGGAAAAATATTTGGCGCATTAAATATGACATGCCACTTACAATCTCAGGCCGATTGAAGGTTAATATGGTACCAAAAGGTTCTTCAATTTGGAATCTGGCAGCCAAAAATAGAGACTTAATTCGATCCAACAGTTTCTGGGAAATTAGAGAAGGGAGTACAGCTCTTTTTTAGGAAGATTCTTGGCAACAATGGGAAAAACTGTTTAGTATGTTGGACCTGGGGGAAATTTTCCTTTACACAAATACACCAAACCACAAGTTAGTGCAACATTATTGGTGTCATAATCAAAATGACTTATGGCGGAAATGGAAAGATAAAACCTCATGGCCGCTAGCTCCAGCAACGCCACAATGGGATAATCTTGCCAAAGAACTCAAAACTCGAAAAATTAGAAAACTTTCTGGTCCAGACATCCTTAGATGGGGATACTTGACTAAAGGGCAGTTCAAAATCAAGGAAGGATACTACATTCACTCACAACAAGATCAGTACAATATTAAGCCAGTATGCAAAAAGATCTGGGAAATGAGACATTCGCCTAAGGTAGAATACTTCTTATGGTTGGTGAGTCATCACAGGATTCTAACATGGGAGAATCTTCAGAAATGAGGAATGATAGGGCCGTCACATTTCTCCTTCTGTCTTGTAGAGATAGAAATGACAGAACACCTGCTTAACTCATGCCTCAAGGTGCAGCCACTATGGGAGAACCTGGCACAATTGTTTAGGCAGATGGATAAAACTAACGATAGTATAACGGCAACCATTGGCAAATGGAGAAAATGGCGGTTTGAGTGTCAAGTGATCAATAGAGCATGGAACCTTTCATTGAGTTTCCTTCTTTGGAACACATGGAAAGAAAGGAATCAACGAATTTTCTAGGAAGCTGCACAACCAATGGCCCAAATTTGGCAGCACACTATCGAAAATATTCGCGAAACTATCCTTGTTGAAAGTTGGACAGATGAAGATTGGCAGGCAGTGGGTTATGAATCTCATATATTAGAGCAATTAAACTTAAAACCATAGATGTTGTACAAAGGTTTATGGAAATACCGACCCCCAAGCCAAACCATAGAGGAACAATGGCTACCCCCTCAACCAGGATTTCTTAAACTGAATTATGATGGGGCCTCAAAAGGGAATCTGGGGCAAGCAGGCTCAGGAGGGATTTTCTGTAACTCTCAGGGGGCAGTATTCCACTTCTATGCTTTCGACTTAGGCCATGCCACTAATAATGAAGTAGAACTTATGGCTATCAAACAAGGTCTTCTTATAGCAATCAGGGAAAATTACCAGAGAATCATAGTTGAGGGAGACTCAGCAATGGTAACAGGCGTACTTCAAAAACTCCAACAAGGCACACCCTGGGAGAAAATATCTAAAAGTTGGCGAACAACAGCTTTGATAGAAGAAGTGAGTCAATTGGTGCAACAGATTCAATATATGATCCCGAGCCACATCAGACGAAGGTAATGTTGCGGCAGATTACTTGGCTAATTGGGGATGCCAACATATAGAGCGCTTCATAGATAACCGCCCTAATGAGGCCATCTGGGATGTGGAACTTCAATCTCTCCAACTGATTGTGAGCAAAGATCTCCAACCCCCCGATCGGGGTGTACAAATGACAGAAAGGCAATCCGAGCCGTGGCAAGCTGGCGACAGATCAGCCTTCACGCATTTAAGATAATGATGAGGTATTGTTAGGCCACCTCATTGAAGTGTGCGATCACCCAGAGTTTTATTATGCTGCAGTATGGACAGGATGTTTTGTCAGAGTATCGGAGGAAAGTTGCTGTTAAGGTAGGTGGTTTTCCTCTCGCACTTCATTCGTTTGTGCATTGCTTTCTGCATGCAATTGTCTGGAGCCTGCAGTGGAGGAAGCCGAACGACAATCATTCTGTCAACTTTGCAATTTCGGTGGGGTATGTATCTATTCTCCTCTCTGTTTTTACAGTGCTAACAACCATGGTTGTGGTTAGTTTCAAGTCTGTAATGGAAGTTTCCTTTACTAGTTCTGTTACCCCCAAACTACAACCAGTTCCCCCTGCTTTAGAGATCCCTGTATAATGCTTGCCAACCCGGTTTATATTAATCGCCTCACCTTCATAGAGTGAATCATCAAGGGCTCGTTCAGTTTGAAGGTTGTTAAAGATGTTTCAGGTCAGTTAATTCTCCCTTGCTGTGTTAATCCTTTACTAAATTTGATTCATCTATGCTTTTCGGCCCTTTTACTACCAGTTGTTTTTGGTAATTCCTGTGATAGACGGAGAGGGGGTTACATTTTTTTGTGCATGGTTCTGCTCTATAGAGCTTCAGTTGTCCTTAGTAAATGCTGGGATAGTCGGAGAAGGGGTTACAATTGTTTTCGCATGGTTCGGCTCTGTAGATTTTCTAATTGGGTCAAGTTTCATAAGGGAAAGGTGCCCCATGTCGCTCTAGTCAATGCATTCAGATCCTCAGTTCCCCGGGACTGTTTTAGGAAGTGGCAGATAGCGTTTCTGCTTCTCTGCATTTTAGTCATCCACGCTATTCCCCAACTCAACTTACAAGGCGTCCATGCTCTGTCTGTTGTCAACTCAGAAATTGCTTATTTAGAATGTGCGGCCAGTCCCTCTTGTAGGAGAACAGTTACGTTTACAGTTATTAGGACCATCCTTTTTTCAGGCTATTTCTCATAAAGAGACAAGTGGTCCGTAGCCCTTTGTTATCTATATGGATTTCTTGGCTTTCTACAAAGGCTATAGAATCGGCTCTGGAGGTTTAGTTTTCATTGTTTTTATGCAGCAATTGTTCTCTCAACTCAAAAGGGGTTGCGCACAGACTATCTTTATACGGTTCCTCATATCCTTGCTGTCCCTACCTGCCGGTTTGTGTTATTGAATAGGACTTGGTCAGCTATGGGGAAGAAACGTACTAGGTCCGAGTCTGCCAAAGGAAAATAGCAAGTCCAGTATGAGTCTGTCCCAAAGAAATGAGGTCGTAAAACTAATCAGGAGCATCTTGAAACCTTAGCTGCAAATTATGTGCTGGGAAATTATCCAACAGTTCGTCAAGAAATCCATGGTTGGGAGAGAGAAATACAGATTGATCCGGAAGACAATGAAGCAGAAGTAGAGATTTTAGATTTCATTACTGACCCAAGGAACACCCGTGGCCGTCTTACCTTATTCAATTAGACAATTCATAATTATTGGATACTTAAATGTCTTATAGCCAAAGCTATTCAAAGTCTCCCGCCTGTCCGTATTAAGACAAACCTGGCAAAGAAGGAACCTAGGTTACAGGACCTGCTAGAGGATATGCAAAAATAGTTGCACCACATCAAGATAACACAGTACCAGGCAACAGATCGAATCAGTCGATTGGATGGTCGGGTAGGCAGAATGGAGAAGTTACTTCATTAGCTTCAGCAAGCAGACATGCCTGGGTCTACTATGAAATACCCAGCTCCAGTCTCCTCTTCAGATGGATAGTAGCTTTGCTTATAGTTTTTTTTGATGCACTTTTTAGTTTTATATGAACTGTCTTTATGTCATAAGTATGGTCAATCTGTAGTAGTAGGACAGCTAGCTAATGAGACTTACAAACAGATGAAACAATTTCAATTTTGGTATATTTTTCATGCTTACAGGTGGCCAACAGACTTAGTTTCCTGCGGGCAGGTTGAGGTCATAGCCTGAATTTTATATGTTGTAGCCTGTCCTTCAAATATAAATATAAAATAGTGTGGTCCCACATAATTTCCAGAAAAAAAAGAAAAAAAGAAAAGAAAAACCTAAACAATCGTATCAGAATAAAATTAATTTAAAGTACTTAATAAAAATCCATCCTAAGCATCCCTCCAAATTTCCACGAGATCCCACCATAATAATTCATCTGATAATTAAATGTATATACTCATAAAAATAAAGTAAAGCAATTGTATCAGAATAAAATTATTTGAAGTACTTTATAGCTTTGATAAAGAGAAGAAGAGATATTTTTCTTTTATATTTATTTCGAAATAAAATAAATAATGTCATGGAAAAAAGTATGGATCATATTGATGAATCGACGGCGGGTCGCAAACAATTTAATGGTCAATATTTCATTTAAATATTAATAATGTAGAATAAGACTCATGCAGTCCAAATATGAGTTTTTTTTCTACGACAAAACCACGAACATTAGGTGGCAACCTATCCTTGGAAATAACGCAGAATAAGCTTCTTGCATTGTAAATATGGAAACAAGATTAGCTTTATACTTATCTTCGTGGGGAAAAATGGGTTGTTGAAGTTTCTTCTATTTGATGAGATGGAGCTTCCTGAAATTTGTTTGGTTTTGACTCGATGCGATATAGGTTTTTTTTTTATGAGGGGGCCAACCTTCGTAGTTATAAAAAAAACAATATGATAAAATTGTTTTTATTTAAAGGAACAATAGAGGATTTTTCTATGACACGACATATGCCGATAATTACTCAGCTAATACTAGATATTATATATTTAGCCTCGACAGAATATAGGTTCTTCAAACTCTTTTGAATACATTTATTTGAGGGAGATAAAGAGGCAGCAGCTAAGTAATCCTAACGGCTAAATTTGCATCCTGGATCTACGCCAAATTGGCTACAGTAATTATTGTAATAATTCACGCGGTCAGTAACTGCGTCAGCACTGTCACCATTGCATTCCCTTGAATTGATTGCCTTGATAGTTGCCCGAAATCCTTGCCCAGATGTTATATCAGAGTGGAAAGTGTTATCCAACATCCAAAACCAGAGAGCAGCCTTCCATGAGAGTGAATCATCCTGAGCTATGATGTTAGGGTTATTCAGGCCATCGAACCCCAGGTAATTTCCAGCCGCACCATAATTATAATTCCTGCAAAAATACACTCCCCACAAAATGGCAAATGATCAGTCACCCAACATTTAGTACAAATTCAAATTCATTCAATACTATGAGATTCAAAAGATTTGTAATTAGTTTTAGTTGACCCTTGTAATTATTAGACAATCATATAAAAACAAATGCCATGAGATTTGCAAGGGGCCATGCCCATAATATTTTTTTCTAGTTACGCAAGTATATTGAGTGTTGGTGGAATCACAGTAGTTGTCGCTTTTGTTTATTTCCTCGATGTACCATAAACCTTTCAATCAGTCACTATATTTGTTAACACAGATAATCAACCAATATGAATATCTATGAATTCAGAGATCATACTAAAGAATATATTTATAGAAAGATAAAGTCTGTGAGACATATTTCCCGTCTCGTGAGCAACGTTGGCGAAAAAAGCAGCGAGTTCTCTCTTGTTGTCATCAGAGATCCCAGTCCTGCCAAAGCCAGAAAATGCATTGGCTGCATTGATGAAGTCATTGTATGTATAGAAGTTCTGTTCTGCGCAGCTACCATCAGCACCAGATAAAATTTCATTGAAGAAATCTTGTGACAAATTGACAAAAGAAGAGAAGCAAAAAACAACAGAGAATGAATTGTTGGAAAAACATACTCACTAAATTTATTAATGCCAATTATTTATACATGTAATTCGATAGTTATGGGAGAAACTGAATCAGAATGGATTACTAATTAATTCTAAACTAAATCTTTAACACTCTCTTAATTTTGAGGGTTACATTGTTTTATTATTAACTTTTGACATTGAAATTCAAAATTAAATTTTCCTAGCAGTTTGGTGAAAATATCCGCTAATTGCTCCTTAGAATCATAATTTTTGAGAACAATATCACCATTCTTGCCAAGTTCACGAATGAATTGAAAACGAGTGTCGATATGTTTTCTCTTTTGATGAAAAACATGTAGAAATTAGTATACACTAAGCATGCATACATCCAGATTCCCCTGATCTGACAATATTTAACTTTTTGGAAAATACAAAATCATTCCACTGTTAATATTTTTCAGAAAATTAATTGCAAACACATGTGAAGCAAAAATAAAAACAATCGCACATAACACAATAGTTAAACGAGAAATCCTGAACCTAAAAACCCAAACTATCATATATTATGTATCATGGAGATCATGTGAGAATCTCATACAAATCTTAGTACATCAAGCTCACAATCAATCGTCATGCATTAATCAGGAAAAATATACAAATCCATGCACCGATCTTTTCCCCTTGCTAGCCTGCCTCCACTGCACAATCCTTGCTGAAGAATAGCTCTGAATGAATTCAAATTACTCTTGCCTTGACTACGCAATCCTCATTGGCAACACCAATGTGTGTGTGATGCAATCAATGCATCACTATTGTCACAACAGATAGTCCATCTTGCCCTTTCACCTATCTCTCCACTAGGTCTCCACTGGAACTGACATGCACTGTAGTTAACTGATGTATTTTTTAGTTAATTAATGAGTTATTATTTGTGATAATTCAATCCACTCTCACTAGTCTGTCATTCAGTTAGACTAGATACAACTAGCTTAACTGAGTCTAACTGAGTTAAATTGAATACAACTCCATGAACTACTCTTCCAACTCTATCATAACTTTGCCACTTTAGTTATAACTGAGTCCTCCATGCATGAACCACCAGTTGCCCTTGGGAATTGCATAATTCCCTTAGCCGACTAATTTGACAAATCTGTGCACTGAAATTAAGTGCTCCAAGCGAATAAGTTGTTGTTTATTGTCGGATTATTATTAAGAGCTAATAATAATCGACACTTATATTTTTAGATCGATGATCTATAAATAGACTTCGCCCAATATTCTAAAAATATAAATTCATCTATTTTTACAACTTGATCAACCGTCGACAAATAGCATCCTGTAACTTCTGAAATATGATCACCATGTCTAAATAGAAATAGTCTAAAAATAGACTTGTGCCAAAAATATCCTGCGGGCCCACTTAGTGAAGGCGACTCTTTTCACTAAGCTCATCATCTCATTGAATCTCAACACTCCCTCTCAACAAGATAGGGATTATCCTTCACCCCGATCTTGCCTCTATGGTATTCGAATTTGCTCATGGTGAGCGCCTTCATCAGAATATCTGCATCCTGATCCTCCATAGGAATGTACTGAAGCAACATGATCTTCTACTACACACAATATTTGATATGATGATACTGGATATCAATATGTTTAGATCTATCATGAACCACAAGATTAAACGAGAGTTTAATGCAACTCTGATTACCATAATGTATCACTATAGGATCTAAATGTGAAGCGAACAAATCGACCAAGATCTTCCTCATCCAGATAGCCTCACATGAAGCTTGAATTGCTGCCATGTATTCTACTTCTGCTGAACTGAGTACCACAGATCTTTGTTTCCTACTGTACCAACAAAATATCGTAGATCCGATACTAAAAATCCCTCCTGATGTGATTTTTCTGTTTGTTGGACTTCTTGCCCAATCTGCATCTGTGAAGCCATGCAACTTCACCTCATTTGTCTATTTGTACCATAAACCATACTAAGATGTGCCCCTGAGATATCTCAGGACATGCTTGCCTTCTTTCCAAAAGAGCTTGGTAGGCTTAACCATCGCTTGTGAAAGCTAGTTCACCGCATAGCATATGTCCGATTTTGTATTAACTAAATACATGAGCGAACCTACCAACTATCGATAAACAATGGCATCCACTACATTTGCCGATGTAGCATCCTATTTCCTCCAATTTCCTGGAATATGAGTGTCAATAGGCTTGCAGCCTTGCATGTGAAACTTCTCTAGTATCTCCCGGGCATACTTGCCTTGAGACAAAAACAGTTCACCTTCCCGCTGCCATATTTCCAATACAAGGAAATAATGAAGGAGGCCCAAATCCTTGATCTCAAACTCCTTTGCAAGATCTGCCTTGCATGAGTGTATAAACTGCTCATCACTCATTAGTATTAAATCATCAACATAAAGAACAATAATTAAAATCTTACCCTCCACCACAATTTGGTACAGGTTTGCATCCGTGTCACTCTTTGTGAAGCCAAGTCCAGTGAAATAGCTGTCGATCCAAGTGTACCAAGCACGTGGTGCTTCTTTCAGCCCATACAATTCTCTTTTGAGCCTGCACACATGCGACTCGCTACTGAAGATCTCAAATCCTTCAGGCTGCTCAATGTACACCTCTTCCTCAATGATCCCATTAAGGAACACAGTCTTCACATTCATCTGATGAATGTGCCGACCCATCTGCGCTGAAAGAGCAAGGATGGTCCGTATGGAAGAATACTATGTGACAAGTGCAAAGGTTTCCTTATAATCAATCCCCTTGATCTGTGAGAAGCCTCGGGCAACAAATTTTGCCTTATACTTCTCGACGCTCCCATCAGCAACTTGCTTTACCTTGTAGAACCATCTTGATCCTACAACTAATTTTCCCACTAGTCTTGGAACAATATCCCAAGCACTATTTCTGACAATGGAGTCATACTCCTCCACCATGGAATCTACCCATGTGGGCTCCTGCACTGCTTCTTCGAAAGAATATGGCTCTGTCATGACACACTTGCTCATAAGAGCCATGTATCTAGTAAATTAGTCAAGTGATTATCTCTGTCTACGCTGTGATGTAGGGACTCCTACATTCTGTGCCGCATCAAGTTTCAGTCTCTCAGCTTTTGTGGTATGCTTTCTGCCTTGTCTGATGTTTGGTTATGCATGAGTGGACTCCTCCACTCCATGAATCTCCTCCTAAGGTTGATCCACATCTAGAGGCTCATCTTTGGGAACAAGAAGTTCCTCCTCCACATGCAAGTGTAGCTCCCTCTCAAGCGACAACTTCATGGATTTCACCTCATTGAATTTTATATCCCATCGCACCACAATCATCTGACTGTCTGGGAAATACACACAATAATTATGTGGTGTTTCTGTGTACCCCAAAAATATCCCAACTTTTGCAGTCGGCTCTAGCTTCTTCCTGGCGTCCTTTGTCACATGAATGTAAATAGATGAGCCAAAAATCTTCAAATGAGAAATATCAGGCTTCTTACCACTAAAAGCTTCTTCAGGTGTACTCATGCCAAGCAATATATGAGGACAACGGTTTTGCACATAAATCGTAGTGTTGCATGCTTTCGCCCACAAGTGCATCGGTAGGCCCTGGTCATGTAGCATTGCTCGTGCAACACCCATGATCGTTTTTTTCTTCCTCTCAGCAACCCCATTCTGCTGTGGGTTATGAGGCACTATGATTTCTCTTTGAATTCCTTCTTTTCTACAGAAGTATTTGAATTCGCTCGAGATGTATTCACCACCATTATCACTTTGTAGAGCTTTCACTTGCTTCCCTGACTCCTTCTCCACCAATGCTTTGAACTCACAGAACTTTGAGAACATTTCACTCTTCTTCTGCATGAATAAGATCCAACATCTATGAGAATAGTCATCAACAAATATAACATAATACCTGTGTTTTGATGTTGAAGAAACTGAGAAAGGTCCACACATGTCTGTGTGAATTCTCTCCAGGATCACCGAAGCACGGTTCTCCTTCTCATGAAAGGTGGTCTTCACAAACTTACCCATAGTACATCCCTGGCACTAATATGACTGCGCAAGAGTACCCTTGGTAATTCCAGTAGAAATTTGCTGCAAAATCTTCAAAACACCATGGTGAAGATGGCCCAATCTCCTGTGCCATAATTCACCCTCATCCCAGCTCACCACTTCTTCTACTTTGCCCACCATTGCAGCGCAGCCATCTAACTCTGTCTTGTAGAGATTCTTAATTTTAACCCCTATCTTCTTTTTTTGACCCATTGTTTTATGTCGAAGGAAGGATTTTCCCTCACTAAAAACAACATCATAACCTTTGTCTTCTAGCATTGTGACCAAGACCAAGTTCTTCTTCAGACCTGGAACATGCATAACATCCTTCAACAAGAATGGATTAACGGAATCCCTCTCAAAGGTAATGGTCCCAATGCCAGTCACACTGTACCAACCATCGTCGCCCATCTCTATATGCTTTTGGAGGTCCTTCTCCTCCAAGTCATTGAACAACTCCTTGTCTCCCGTCATATGGAAAGATGCACCACTATCAAGATACCATAACGATCCCATTGCAATTGAAACCAAGCATGAAATCAAAGAGAAATCATGTTCAAATTGCAAGGCTAAGGCCTCTCCAGCTGTAGCTCCAGTAGCCTTCTTTTTCTTCTTCTTCTGTGGGCAGTTAGTGGCGAAATTCCCATGTTCGTGACAGTGAAAACACTTCACTTTGGACAAATCCTGCTTCTTGCCTTTAGCATCAAATTTTGAAGGAAATTTATTCCCCTTCCCTTTCCTTTCTTTGGCAGCCAAAGCGCAATTCTCTTCATCTTCATTCTTCGATGAAGAGACATCCTTGGTACCCCGCCTTATCTCCTCCTGCATAAGATCCGACCAAAATCCCTCCCATCCTGGCAGTTTCTCTCGTCCATTAACAGAGTCTTCATAGCTATGCCAACTCTTCGGATGCCCAAGGAGAGCCATGCTCACCAAGTATTCATAACCAACAGTAACCCCCACACTTCCCAGTTCATCCTTGCAGTGGACAAACTTTGTGAGGTATTTTGGAATACTGTCGCCCTTCTCCATTTTTATTTTTCCGAGCTTGTCTTTAAGCACCAACTTCCTCTGGTCACTTCTACTTTGGAAAAAATCTATCAAAGCCTTCCACATTAAGAATGGAGGGGATTTCCCATGAAGGCTGGACACAATATGGTCCTTCACACCTTCCAATAGAATTCTTCTTGTCTTTGCTGTCTTCTTTTGCCATGCGTCAATTAATGTAGCATCGCTAGATCCTGGCTTAGGAACATTGCTATCGATGAACTCCTTCAATCCATTATCCTCCAACACCGCCTCCATCTTGTCCTTACAGGCTATTTAATTCGAGCTCCCATCAATGGAATACTCTAATTGCAACCCATTGAAAGACATTTCAATGTATAGTCAACTTCTGCACCAAGAATCTTCTGTAGTAAATTCGAATTGTCCACCAGCACAAACTCACCAATTCTTCACAATTGTAATCTTCAAGAATTAACAATGCTTCGATAACTTGTAGGTATTAGTATACACTAAGCATGCATACATCCAGATTCCCCTGATCTCACAATATTTAACTTCTTGCAAAATACAGAATCATTCCACTGTTAATCTTTTGCGGAAAATTAATTGCAAACACGTGTGAAGCATAAATAAAAAACAATCACACATAACACAGTTCTTTAACAAGAAAGCTTGAAGCTGAAAACCCCAACTATCATATATTATGTATCATGGAGATCATGTGACAATCTCATACAAAGCTTAATACATCAAGCACTCAATACAATCAATCATCACACACTAATCATGAAAAATCTACAAATCCATGCACTGATCTTTGCCCTCTGCTAGCCTGCCTCCACTGCGCAATCCTTGGTGAAGAATAGCTCTGAATGAATTTGAATTACTCTTTCCTTGACTGCGCAATCCTCATTGGAAACTCCAATGTGTGTGTGATGAAATCAATGCATCACTACAGTCACAAGAGATAGTCCATCTTGCCCTTTCACCTATCTCTCCAATGGGTCTCCACTGTAACTGACATGCACTGTAGTTAACTGCTATATTTTTCAGTTGATTAATGATTTATTATTTGTGAATTAATTAACTAATTAATTCACTCCACTCTCACTAGTGTATCATTCAGTTAGACTAGATACAACTAGCTCAACTAAGTCTAATTGAGTTAAATTGAATACAACTCCATGAACTACTCTTCCAACTCTTTCATAACTTTTCCACTTCAGTTCTAACTGAGTCCTCCATGCATGAACCACCAGTTGCCCTTGGGAATTGCGTAATTCCCTCAGCCCACTGATTTCCCAAATCTGTGCACTGAAATTAAGTGCTCCAAGAGAATAAGTTGTTGTTTATTGTCGAATTATTATTAAGAGCTAATAATAATCGACACTTCTATTTTTAGATCGATGATCTATAAATAGACTTCGCCAAATATTCTAAAAATAGAATTTCATCTATTTTTCCAACTTGATCAACCATCCACAAATAGAATCCTGCAACTTCTGAAATATGATCACCATGTCTAAAAATAGACATAATCTAAAAATAGACTTACGCCAAAAATTGCTTGAGGGCCCACTTAGTGAAGGTGACTCTTTTCACTAAGCTCATCATCTTGTTTAATCTCAACAAGACATTGTTCTTTGACAAGGAAATAGTGGAAGTGTTGTAAAAAAGGATTGAAATAGGTTCATTTTATGTGTATCCTAAGTCAGAGAGAAGTTTCTTTAGCCACATTGCTTGACACGATGTTGAATTCGCTGCAACATACTCGCCCTCTGTTGAAGATAGCGCAACTATGGGCTACTTTTTGGATGACCACAAGATCAAGTTTCTGCCAAATAGAAAAGCATAGCCAGAAGTGCTTTTCTGATCATCAATACATCCTGCATAATCACTATCTGTATAACCAACAAGCTTACTGTCTGTAGAGGCTGCATACAATAAACCATAAGTAGATGTATCTACAATGTATCTTAACACCCTTTTTCCAGCTTTCCAATGACAATCTTTAGGATATTCCATAAACCTAGAAATATAACTAGCTACAAATGCTATATCAAGTCTAGTAGGAGTAAGATACATAATACTACCAGTAAGTTGCTTATACAAAGTTGCATTAACAATAGTACCCACATCATCTTTACTTAACTTTGTACTAACTTCAATAGGAGTATCCACCGGTTTACACATGTCCATCTTAAACTTTTTCAAAATGTCAGTAGCATACTTCTATTGAATCATAAACATACCATTGTGTGTTTGTTTCACTTCAATACCTAAGAAGTATCTCATTAATCCAATATCTGTCATTTTAAATTCATTTTTCATTGCTGCTTTAAATTCATCTAACCACATGTCACTTGTATAAATTATGTCATCAACATAAAGACACAGTATCAAAATATTACCTTGATGATCATTCTTGATATACAGAGTGGGCTTATGGTCGCTCCTTCTAAAACCATTATTCAGCAAGTAATGTTATGTTCAGCTATACCAAGCTCTTGGAGCTTGCTTCAATCCATACAATTCTTTCTTCAACCTGTACACTTTATGTTATTGATTTTTTATTTTGAAACCAGGTGGCCGTTAAAAATACACTTCTTCATTAAAAACACCATTCAGAAAAGCATACTTTACGTCCATTTGCTAAATAGGCCACTTGTTTTGTGCTGCAGTAGCCAATACAAATCGAACAATATCAATTATTGCTACAGGTGCAAACGTTTCACCATAATCTATGCTAGGTTGCTGAGAAAAACCTTTGGAAACTAATCTTGCTTTGTGCTTATCAACTTCACCTCTCTCATTTAACTTTGTTTTAAAAACCCATTTGACACCTATAGAATTTTTATCATCAGGTAAATCAACCAGATCCAAGTTTGATTTCTTTCAATAGCATTGATTTCATTATTCATTGCATCTACCCATTCTTTGTCTTTTATAGCCTCTTCAAAGCAAGTAGGTTGAAATGAAAGAAATGAAAAATCTACAATATCATCAACATCATCTTGTGCATAAATATGACTTAAGTTTCTCATTTTAGGATTATTAGAATCAGACTCAAAACATGATGAACTGCTACTTCTTGATGAACTACTACTGGTTTTGTCTTGTACCTGTAACCTTGGAGCGCTTGTTGCAAGTACTTGATGTTCGTCTAAAAGAATAAAAGGATTAGGAAAAGTATTTTTCTCCATTTCATTCCAAGACTTGTCTTCCAGAAATTTCACATCTCAAATTACGACAAAATTCTTAGTTATAGCATTAAAAATCTATATGCCTTAGATTGATCACTATATCCTATAAAAATATACTTTCGCTCCTATCATCAAGATTTTTTCTCAATTTTTCTGGAACATGAGAAAAAACAATACAACCAAATACGTGAAAGTGTGAAACAATTTCCTTTTGTCCACTCCATGCTTCTTTAGGTACAAAACTTTGAACATTGGAAGTTGGTGATCTATTCAAAATATATACCGAACATGCAACTGCTTCAGCCCATAAATCTTTAGACAAATTTTGTGTTTTAAGCAAACTTCGAGCCATATTCATAATTGTTTGATTCTTTCTTTCTCCGACTCCATTTTGCTGCAGAGTATAACTAGTCTTCGTTTGTTTTTTAATACCATGTTGTTTGTAAAAATCAATGAATTCATTAGATTCATACTCACATCCTTTATCAGATCTCAGAACTTTAATAAAATTGCCACTCTATTTTTTAGCCTCGGCTTTGGACTCTTTAAACTTGGAAAATGTTTTCGATTTGTATTTGATGAAATACACCCAAAATTTCCTGCTAAAATAATCAATGAAAGTAAGAAAATAGAGACTGCCAGCAACTGATTTTTCTTCCATCGGACTGCACAAATCTGTATGCACTAACTCTATTTGTTCTTTGGTTCTATTAGAGGTTGAAGAAAAACTATCTCGCTTATGTTTACCCATTATACAACTTGTACAGGAAGATATATGATCAGATAAAGCTGGAAATGATCCAGGTGGATATCAGTGGCCACCCACCTATTCCATTTGGACCCGTGACATCAATTCTTGCAGCTTTTCACTTCCAGCAGCTTACTATTTTTAGCAGGTTTTCAGGTCTTGCATGCCCAAAGGCATTTTGGGGCCTTAGTGATCCAGGTGGAAATTGGTGACCACCCACCAATTCCATTTGAACCCCCACCATAAATTCTTTTAGTTTTTAAGTTGCAGCATAAGTTACTATTTTTAGAAGTTTTTCAGGTCCTGAACTTCTAGAGCCGTTTTGAGGCCTTGAATGACGTTTTTTGGGCATCGTTTGTGCGACTAATATAATTCTGTTTCAGAATTGATATTCACAACAATGGTTGTAGTCCTCAGATAGATATTTCTAACGATGTATCATACACGTCAAACGGAGATCGTATGCCGAAGTTACGTTCCCGGGAAGTTGAAACACCAATTTACCCAAACGGGGCCCATAGCTTTGGTGCTTCATCTCCTAGGGTTAGGTTTCTGGATGTTTTAGATTCTACATTGTTTCTCAATAATAAATAGGCCCTCGAGCCTCATTGTAACATAGTTTAGGGGTTGGTAGCCGTCACATCTCTTCTCAGGGATACACTGCCAGTACCCTAGCTCATCTATTTCCCTTATGTCTGTAATAGGCCTTCGAGCCTCAATGTAGCACAGTTTAGATGATAGCGTATGCCACATATTTTCTCAGAGACACGCTGCTAGCGCCCTATCTTGCTTCCATTATGTTTGTAAGATTATTTCAGTCATTCTTTTATTAATAAAATGAAGCGTTATTTCCGCTGCATCTCTGTGTTTATGTATATATCTGTATTATGTTGGGTTCCTGCATAAAATATGGATCAGGAAAACCTTTCACCATAGTTTGTCTTTGCAACAAAGTCATACTTTTGATAGGTAAATTACCATATTGCAAATGCCACAGATCATATTCAGTTGGCGTTGAAACATTATGTGCATACAACTTCTCACTTTTCAACTGTAATTGATACAATCTGTTCTTTGTCATAGGAATCTTTACAACAAGAGACTTATGTTTCTTAGCAATTGTGAAAGTAGTGTTGTGAAAGCTAACATCATAACCATGTGCATCTAACTGACCAACACTCAATAAAATATGCTTGAAATTGGGTACATAATAAACATCATAGATATTCTTCACAACATTTTGTTTGGTTAAGACAAATACAACACCCTTTCCTGAAGCTTTAACATGATGATCATCACCCAAACCAATAGAGAAACTGAAATATGTATCGAGATGTGAAAAAAAATCACTATGACCAGTCTTATGATTACTACATCCATTGTCTACCAACCAAACATCTTTATTAGGTACTTGCACAGTCACTTGGCATGCCAAAAATAATGCATTTGATGTTTCACATTCAGTGTTTGTGACATTGGCTTTGTTTTTACTTAAAAAATATTGTAATCTTCGACATTCAGACTTATAATGGCCATATTTTTTGCAATAGTGACATTGAATTTTTTATTTATCTATCCACCTATGACCATGATCATTTTGAGTCTACTCTAAATGTGCTTGAGTTACCTATGATCTATCATCAGACTGAGACTGTCCTCTACCTTTTCCTCTCTTGCCATGAAAACCTCTACCTCTATCCATAGAAGCTTTAGATTTGAAAGCATGCTCTAAATTACTGACATCTAAATTAATTCTTGCTTCATGAGCCAACAAAGAACCAGTTAATTCTTCCACAAATAATTTTGTTAATTCTCTCGATTCAAAACAGTAACAATCATGTCAAATTTTTAGGCAAACATCTAAGAACTTTTTGAACAATTCTTTTGTCTTCTATTTCTTCACCATTCATCCAAAGCTAATTAACAACACCCATAACTTTAGTCATAAACTAATCAATGGTTTCTGATTCAATCATTTTAAGTGTTTCAAATTGTGTTCTGAGAGTCTGTAATATTACCATTTTTACTTTATGATTTCCTTGATAAGCAACCTTAAGTATATCCCAAATTTATTTAGTAGTTTTAGCAGCAATGATTTTAGGAAAAATAGTCATCTAATGAATTTAAAATGCATGACTTTGCTCTACCTTATTTCTGTTTAATTTCATCAAATTGTTTTCTTTGAGCAACACTCATTCCAACAATTGTATTTGCGTCAGGTTTTGTGAACCCCAATTATACTAATTCCCAACAACTTAAGCCTTGTAAGCATGCTTGCATTTTAAGACTCCAAAAACTATAGTTCTTTCAGCTAAATAATGGCGTAGGAATGGAAAACTGACTTATCGAAGCCATGTTTGAAACAATCAGAAATCTGACACCTTTTAAAAAAAAACTTGTACTCTCTTTTCCCCAGAAAACAAGAGCATCTACACTGCTAAAGAAAGCCTCTACACTTTTTCTGCAAATATTATATCTTAACTTGATATTTTTCTCGCAAGTTTATCATAAAGAAATAAGTTATTTGTAGAAAAAATCCTTAACCAGAAAATTCTTTAAATAGAATTAATATTTTTTCTGGAAAATCAAAGTTGCAGATAATAACCAGATCCTTTTACTATGCAAATATACATACATACATACATACATACATACATACATACATACATACATACATACATACATACATACATACATACATACATATATATATATATATATATATATATGAGAAAAAAATCAGAACAACAAATAGGCAGGTCGAACAAAAAAATTTCTTTTTCTGTTTTTTTGCACAAACCAGAATCCAAATTTGTTGGCAGGAATTAGGCAAAACAAACAATGAACGCAACAAATTTCTCTTAGCGGAAAAAGTCATCCTCTTCACATAGGTAGAGAAGAACTACTTTATGCAGGACTGCTTTCTCTCTGGTGACTCTTTGACAACAACAAGAAAGCAAAGAAATCACAAAACAACAAAGAGTTCCAACGCAGCCTCCAGTTTGAATGTAGCCTCTATCGAGGGGAACATGTAGCCTCCAGTTGTAGCGCACAAAGCTACTCTAGTAGCCTCCAGTTATACTCCAGTAGTGCTTCTTCCTAGTAGCCACACAAAAGTCTGAACACAACAAACAAAGACCTCTACTCTGATACTGTGACAAATTGACAAAAGAAGAGAAGCAAAAACACTCACCAGATTTATTAATGCGAATTATTTATACATGCAATTAGACAGTTATGGGAGAAATTGAATCGGAAATGATTACTAACTAATTCTAAACTAAATCTTTAATAGGGTAACAATATCCCCAACATCTCCTCCGCAGAAAGAAACAACATAAACCACAAGAGCGAGCCATAGAATTAAAATACCCTGGAGAAAATTTCCCATATTGGAGGCTAATATCTATCACTACAGTGAGACAAACATAGAAACAAACAAAAGTGCATTGCTTTGAAGTGAGAAGATGTTGCCTCCTTATATAGCCACAGATGTGAGGTATATGGATTGTATGTATTTTACAATTTCTAATGCTTGATTATTCCACCCTCTTCAATTTCCAGATAATTTAATTTCTTGACTCTCGGCGTTACGTTTACGAAATCGATGTTGGAAATCTGATTTCTTGACTCGACTCTGAAAAAATAATTTCTTGACCTGATTAAAGATGTCGTTACGTTTACGTGATCGATTGAATTTTAGGAAGAAAAACAATCGTCCTCCGGCGAGGAGGTTTCTTGATATTTTAGTAGGCTTGTGGCTAAAATTTCAAAACCCTCTTCCGGCCTTTCAAGCATGAATGAACTGTCATCCACACTAAATATTCAAAGATGAAATAACCACAATAGGCTCTAAAAATTGAAAATTGGGGTGTATTCATCACCGTCCATTAAATTAGTCTTATATGTCAGGGCGTTGCAATTCTGTGGAGTTTTTTTTTCCAATATCTTCATGATTTTTTTACATTTTATTATTTTATTTGGAATTAGACAATTCCGTTCATCTTTATGGTTTTTCAACTTTTTATTGTTATTTTATGTGGAATTGGACATTATTTTTTCAATTTTTATGGATTTTCTACGTTTTCATTATTTTATGTGGAATTAGCCAAATTATGATTTTTTTTTTTTAAATTATGAAGTACTTCGTAGTGGTTTTCATGAGACTGCCATTTATATTTTATATTTATCAAAGAAGTGTTCTCACTGAACCTCAACAAAATTGTCTTTGTAATTGTTCACCCTTTTTTTTATTTATCAAAATAAGTGTTCTCATTGTTGCTCATCAAGTGTATTTGTGATGGTATCTGTTTACCTACTTGATGGGGTGATAGCACTAACGTTAATGCGGGCAACTTGTGAGGTGTGCTCCCTCAACAAAGCCTAAATTAGTTATGGCATGGCATAGAATGGGCAATGGTTGTTGGATGTTGTACAACTGGTCTTGGTGTTTTAAATGTAGACTTCAGGTTCCGGGTGGCAAGAGTAATTTTTTTCAAAGGTGGTGAGGCTGCTTTTTCCCTCGGATTCCCATCCTTTATCTAGGTGGTCTAGTTGTTGCTAGTGCTTCTATGGAGTATGGGTGCAATTGTTCCTATCGAGGTGTTCAATTATTCTACATCAATTGTGTCTCCTATGAGTTGAGTTGGGTGCTTCTATGAAATTAGATATTCTGGTATTAATTGGAGTGTAATTGGTGTTCAATTATTGTACATCAATTGTGTCTCTTTTGAGGTGAGTGCTTCTTTGCAATGAGATATTGCATATCAATTGGAGTGTAATTTTTGATGGGTGTGTTGTAGAATTGCACTTGGGTTGTTATTTTTGTGGCAGTTATTTGGATTTAAATTGGTGTACTTTTTGGTGCATCTAGATTCCATACTGCATTTACCTATTTCTCTTTTGTGCATTTGAATTTTTTCCTTTTTTGTAGTCTCAACGTTATTTCTGTTGATTAATCTTTGGTCTTGCCTTCGAGAATTATTGGTGGTTTTTCTGGAAATGTTCTTTATTTATAGATTTTACCTTGGATATTGTTTTATTCCTTATTTTTATTAGGATTTGGGGAATTTTTAGTTGTATGTCACTTACTTGTTCAAAATTTGGGCTATTTACTTGACTTCAACCCTCTATTATTGAATTAGGGCGGTGATTTACTAATTTTGCACTTAGGTGAACATGGCTCAGTTGTGTGCTCCTCTCATTGATTTATTGGTAAATGATTTTGTCCTTGTATAATCCCTCCTCGTTCAAGAATGTAGATGAAGAGGGGTGGTATGACCTCCACTAGTTTTAAACATACTCAAACATTTTTCTTTTGATTATGTTGGTACATTCTTCAATTTGGTTGCTCTCGAAAGCCATAGAGAAATGATTCTCTTGGAGGCTAAAGTGAGTGAAGAGTGTCCTTATCATTTGGATTTATCACTTCAACTATCCAGTTTCACTTTGAAGAGGATATCATACGTAGGTAGATTTTGCAAAAAATGTTGTATTTTTTGTATTCCCTTGTTTTACATTAAGATATGAACACTTTGCTTCATTTTATTTTTAAATATAAATAGGTTGAAAGTTATAATTTTTTCTCTGGATTGGAAAATATTAAGTGTATGTTGCGTGGCAATGTTTTTGTCTTGATAATCTAGATTCTCTAATGGCCCGGGAGGGTTTTCTTGTTTTAGATTCAGCCTCTATAGATATGAAAAACACTCCTATTTATCCTAGTGATTATATTGACCCTTTGATGAAAAATATGCAAGATCTCACCAGAATCTCCTCTAATCATGATTAAATTCTCGAAAATCATGTTTTGGGACATTTTTTTTCCTATTTCGAATGCAGTGTGGTTGCTATGTTGTGTTACTAAATGCAACCTGTCTAGTGGCCTTCCCCTTTTGGTTGGTATGGTATATTGTGATGTCCATTCCTGGGCTCTTTTTGAGTTCTTGTCAGGCACTTGTATTTTTACTATTGATGGACGGATGTTGGTCGCTTTTTCTTTAGATGCTAATATGATTGATAATTTCAATGGGAGGGTGAGGCTGATCTATGCACATTTTGTGGATATTTTTATCTCTTGTTCCAAGCCTATACGAGAGGAATTGTACTTGGATTTTCTTGTTTGGTGGCAAATCTTTGGTACTTTCCTCTATAGGTCTTTACAACTACATGCATTTGGTTGGATTATTGATGTTACTCGCACATACACATTGTTTGTCTATACTCTGTTTACTATCACCCTATTCACTGGTGGGCTTCAATACTAGTGGGATTTTGGTCTTGGTTACTGGCTTGTGTTGTATACTCTCACCATGTTCACTGATGTGTTTATGGATCCCAATTTTGTATTGTACTCGTGCTCTTTACAAATGACATGGTTCTTCTAAATGGGCTAATAAATAATTGGGTAATATGTAATCCTCATGTACCTTCATTTTTATTAATAGATAAGATTCAGTTGCAGTTTACCAGAAAAAATATGGTACCAATATAGCATAATATTTGTAATTTCTCTTGCTATATTTGTAATGGTATCTATCTATTAAGATTGGGAAATAAAATATTTTTTATTTTTTATGATTTTTATTTTCAATCTTTTTATGAGATTGAATCAATAATTTTATAAACGCTAAATTTCACATGTATTAACTAATTTACTTTTTATATAATTATTTAAATAATTTTTCAAAATAATATAAATAAAATATTATCAAATTCAAATAACTTTATTTAATATTCCATAATTTAATTTTCCATTTTCATTAATACAAATTTATAATCCAATAACATGGAAATCTTAATTTAAAATTCCTCACCAAAGAAATAAACTTTCAAATTTTAAGCTTCCAATCTTAGTTGAAAGCTCCCCATCAAGCAAATAAAATCTTAAATAAAGAATGATAAAAATCTTTTAGAACCATGGATTTTCCCAAACCCAAAACATGCCATAATGCTTGACATGACCTAATTCTAATTTTTATTGGATTTTGATTGCATATACCAAATAATTTTATCGCAATATGCATTACAAAGTGTTCTATTTACAATAAAATTGTAACAAATATATTTTCATAAATTTAAATGACATGTGCACTCATTTTTCAAAAAAATATGTGATCATGTATGCATTGAGTACAACCTATATAATTTTTGGTAGAGACTCTAAATTTATAAGAAGCTCAAGCAAAATGTTTTAGTCATATTCGTTCATATTTTTCATACTCAAAATGTGGATATTTTAGAATGTGATATTTTTTTTCATTTTAAAACTAGAGAAGGATTATGAAGCTCATACAAATTCCTTAACTTTTGGATGGATTTTTGGTCTAGATCTTAGAGATGATTTTGGATTGGTTGACGTAATTTTGAAGACATTTTCTTATTATAAAAAGAAATGTCGACTTTTCTTCTTTACATCTACGTAGAAGTTGGAAAGGTCTTAGAGCTGATTTTGGATTGGTTGAATTAATTTTGAAGATATATATATATATTTTTTGTAAATTTGTGGGTCCATTCCATTTTCTATTTATATTTTAAAGGCAGGCTACAAAATATAAAAGTTAACAGTTAAAACTTGGCCTCAACCTGCCCGCAGGAAACCAGGTCTGTTGGCCATCTAAAAGCATGATAAGCAGTCCAAAACTGAAATTGTTTCATCCTCCTAAACTTTTCCTGAGCTGTTTGTTCTATGATTCCTATACTTGCTTTCCTAGAGCAGTTTGTAGATTGATTTATAAACAATAATGTCATCAAAATTTAAGACACCATTAATTTCATTATTTCTAAAAGGCATACTGTTATACTTCTGAAGAAGAAACTGGGGCTGGGTCCTTTGCACTGGTGCCAGGCATGTCTGTTTGTTGTATCTGATGTAAGATCTGTTGAAGGATTTTTTCCATCCTTCCCACTTTATCATCCAGCCTACTAACTCTGTCCACAGTCTGGTATTGAGTTATCTTTATGTGCTGAAGCTGGTCCTGAATTTCTAGAATTTGAGCCTGCATGCTTGTCCCCTGCTTTACTGTTTCTGCCTAGGTGTGCACTGGATGAAAGCTCTGAATGGCTTTCGCTATTAAGCATTTCACTATCCAATATGTGTGGACAGTCTGATTGAACAAGGTGAGGAGGCCCCTCGTGTTTCCTGGATCTTGGATAAAATCCAAAATGTCTGCTTCTGCCTCATTATCCTCTGGATCAGTTTGGATATCCCTCTCCCATCCTCGAATGACCTGCCTTGTGTTAGAGGAATTACCTATAACATAGGTAGCAGCTAACGTTTCCAAATGTTCCTGGTTTGTCTTGCGTCCTCTTTTCTTCAGGGCTGGTTCAACTTGCTCTGGCTGTTTTCCTTTGGCAGCCTCTGTTTTTACTCTGCGTTTTCCCATGTCTACTGAACACCTATAAACATGCACCGATACATCAATAGGAACAGTAACAATATTAAGCGTTAGATGACTGTGGTCGGTGCGCCACCTTTGGACTTTCAGCTCGTGGTTGTCATACAAACTATGAGACTTAACCCTGAAGATTAAGCTCTGTAATTTGTTAGACAGAAATTCAGTATAAACCTTGAGACTCTGGGTCAGATAATGGAGTCTTTTTCTCGGCTTAAGATTCCAGAAAATAGTAAGGTAGATTATCTGATTCTCACTATGGGCAACATCATTGGGTATATGATTATGGTCTATATAATTGATAGGGCGCAGATGAAAAATAATAGGTCTAGGGTTCAGGGCTTGAAAGAGGCAGCGCCTCCAGCGCTTAACGCAAATAGAACAGAGCTGGATAATATAATCCCCTTGCACTATACTTTTCCCAATATCTACCTTAATCCCCAACTGATCGAGGCTATACAAGTTTCTGGAACAGATGGTATACTGTCGGGCATGAAAGGAGTTTCTTGTAATACGACCCCCCTGTAACTGGAAACAATGATTCTGATGGTTGTTAACAAATAAAAGACAAAATTCCCATACCCGAGACCACTGGGATTGCTTTGTGGGGACAACAAAGTATAGGATTTTGCTTAATCCCTTTCTTGCATGCTTATGAAAAAGACTCAAAAAACTTACAGTTATAGACTTCATATTCTCAATGATAATGACTAATTCAAACGTAGACAGGAGCAAAGAAGCATTCTGGGTTGGTAATAAACTAGGGTCTGGTGACAGAGTTTCGCTCGAACCTCCCCTTGCATGCTTAAACAGTAAATAGAGACTACTTTCTATGACACCCTCCATAATCCCTATATAACTGACAATTACATACGAAAACAAGACCCAAGAAACCTTATGAACTAATCTTGCGCTAGGGTCTCTGAAACAGGGCCTTATAGGTTGCTTAAGGGGGATTATAGGATGCAGAGTTTTACAGAGACCCTTGAAATCATGATTACTAAGACGTCTAAGGAAATTTACTGTACGAGGCTCCATAATAGCGGTGAGAATGCTGCTTACATACCGTGACAGGAGCGCTTGAAGAGTCGACTGGATGTTGTGGCTTCTCCTCCGCTTCCGTCTCCAAACAGGTGCATGCACAAGTTCATGCATGAATGCCTGGGAGAGCGGAGGAACACCTCTTACCTTCGCGGTGGTTTGCCTTCCGTGAGCTGTCCACACAGCCTGGCCACCTTTCCCCATGATGGAATGATTTGATTTTTCCTGTCCTGCCATCATAAAAACTATTAATGACTCGGAGTTGGACCATGTGCCCAGTTGCCACGACGTATATTTCCAAATGTTGGTTGAGCACCCCGATCAGGGGGTTGGAGATCTTTGTTGACGATCAGTTGAAGAGAGTGTAGTTCTACATTCCAGATTGGATCCACAGGGCAGCCTTCTATTGGACGTTCCATGTCTTGACATCCCCAATTGGCCAAGTAGTCCGTTGCTGTGTTGCCTTTTCGACGCACATGAGTGGGGATGAGATACTCTATACGTTTCACCAGATGACTGATTTCTTCTATAAGGCTTGCTGTTCTCCAACTTTGTGAGATTTTCTCTCAGGGGGTGCCTTTTTGAAGCTTTTTTAGGATCTCTGTGACCATTGCTGAATCTCCCTCCAATATAATTCTCTGATAGGCTTCTCTTATGGAGATCTGAAGGCCCTGTTTGACCGCCATTAATTCTGCTTCGTTATTAGTGGCATGACCCAGGTCAAAAGCATAAAATCTGCATACTATCCCTTGAGAATTTCGGAAGAGTCCGCCTGCCCCGGCCTGCCCTGGGTTCCCTTTCGAAGCCCCATCATAATTAAGCTTTAAAAAGCCTTGTTGTGGGGGTGTCCATTGTTCTTGACTTGATTGATTGGGTGGTCTGAATTTCCATAAGCCCTGGTTCAGCATTTGCAGTTTAAGATTGAGAGTTTCTAGAATTTGGGATTCAATCCCCGCAGTTTTCCAATCTTCATCTGACCATTTTTCTGTTAGAATGGTTTCTCTGATGTTGCCTATTGAGTGTTGCCAGATATTATTCATTGGTTGCTCTTTGTCTTGGAAGATTCTTTGATTTCTCTCTTTCCAAATGTTCCAGACTAGGAATCCATATGAAAGGGTCTATGCTCTATTTATCACCTGACAATGAAATCTTCCTTTTCTCCAATTGATTATTGTTTCCTTTATGCCTGCATTGATTTTGTCTGTCTGTCTGAAAAGTTGAGCTAGATTCTCCCAAAGTGTTTGTACCTTTGTGCAGAGGATAAGGAGGTGTTCTGTCGTCTCCTCTTCAATGGTACAGAAAGGGCATCGAGAAGGACCTATCATACCTCTTTTCCTGAGGTGCTCCCATGTTAAAATTCTGCTATGACTTACAAGCCATAAGAAATACGTCACCTTTGGCCAGTGTCACATTTCCCATATTTTCTTCCATATTAGCTGAGCATTGTCCTGCATTTTCTAAGTTTGAATATGGTATCCTTCCTTGATGGTAAACAGTCCTCTAGGTTGATGACCCCAGCGCAAAATGTCTGGGTCTGAATTGTTACGTAGCTTTCGTGTGCTGAGTTCTTTGGCAAAATTATTCCATTGCTGCGTTGGTGGGGCTTCAGGCCAGCTATTTTTGTCTTTCCATTGTCGCCATATTCCATTTAGATTGTTTGACCAATACTGTTGTACTAGCCTGTTATTAGGAGTGTTCGTATAAAGGAACATTTCTCCCAGTTCTAACTGCGTGAACAGTTTATCGCACTGTTGCCATGAATCTTCCTAGAACAAAGCTGTTTTACCATCTCTTATTTCCCAAAAACTGTGGATACGTATTAAGTTTTTGTTCATGGTTGCAAGATTCCATATTGTAGATCCTTTTGGTGTCCTGTCTATTTTCAGGCATCCTGCTAGTGTTCTTGGAATTTCATACTTCATTTGCCAAATTTTCTTCCAGAGATCTTGCCCTCCCATAAGCCAACGCCACCAGAGTTTTGCACCCAACACATTGTTGAGTATGAAGGGGTCGCGAAGTCCTAGTCCACCTGCAGCCTTCGATCTTTGTAATTTGTCCCAAGAGAGAAGTGCCCACTTTCTATTGGCTTGGGCTCCTTGCCACAAGAATTTTTTAAAGATGTCTATTAATTGAGTACAGATTCCTTTCAGGCATGCTCGTCCCGATAGCTGGTAGATTGGTAATGCTTGCAACACCGCTTTCAGTAGTGTGAGGCGGCCTGGTGCATTCAGAGTTCTAAAAGACCAGTTTTGAATTCTTTTCTCTATTCTTACAATTATTTCTTTCCAATCTATGAGGCGTGTTGGGCCTGGATTTAAGAGCATCCCAAGGTATTTGAGGGGGAAAGATACCCTTTGAAATCCTAAGGTTCTGGCTAGGTGATTCTGCAGCTCAATTGGACAATTAAAGAAATACAGATTGGACTTATCTTTGTTGATTTCGGTACCCGAGGCTTCCATAAAAGCTTCCAGAACTTTGAGAATAGTTTTGCATTCTTTGAGTGAGGCCATGCAAAATAGGAGGGTATCATCAACAAATTGTTGATGAGTTAACGGGAGCTGATGTACCCACAGTTGTAATCCCTTTAGATGCCCTTCTGCGACTTTAGCTTTAATTAATCTTCCTAATCCTTCTGCTGCAATGATGAAGAGAAAAGGGGACAGGGGGTCTCCTTGTCTTAGACCTCTGGAGCTATTAAACGGCATTGATGGACTACCATTCAAGAGTATTGAGAAATGTGGAGACGAGATGAATGAGTGTAACCATTGCAACCATCTTTCTTCAAACCCAAAATCACGCATCACTTCTCTGAGGTATTGCCAACTGATGTGATCGTATGCTTTTGATAAATCCAGTTTAATTAACAATCCTCTCTTTTTATCCTTCTTTAAAGTATGCATAGCTTCCTGTGCCACTACTATCCCATCCAAGATTTGTCTCCCTTGCACAAAACCTGTTTGTTCCGGGCCAATTAACACTGGCATCAAGGGCTTGAGTCGGTTAACCATAATTGTTGAGAGGATTTTATAAATAACATTGCAGAGTGCAATCGGTCGAAATCCAACTGGAGTATCTGCATTTTGTTGCTTAGGAATAAGAGTCAGAAAGGTTGCATTTAGAGCTCGTGATACCTTTTTATTTCTCTGGGATTCCTCCACAACTTCTAAGATATCCTGACCCATAAAAGGCCATGCTGCTTTAAAAAATTCACTGGTGAATCCATCCGGCCCCGGGGCTTTGTTCTGTGGTAACTGCATTACCACTTCTTCAACTTCTTGTAGTGTAACAACTCTTAGCAACGCAAGATTTTGTCCTCGAGTGATCACTTGAGGCTTATGCTCTGTGATCTTCTGAATAGCTTCCTGGCGATCTGGGATGGGTTCAATTAGGAGGTCTTGGAAATGTTGAACCAGTTCTCGTTCCATATTTTCATGTTTGACTACTCGTTCTCCATTCTTTTCTTTTAAAGAAAAGATTCGATTCTATTGGCGTCTCTGGATCATTGCTCGATGGAAGAATTTTGTGTTACGATCTCCCTCTTTCAGCCAATTGACCCGAGATTTTTGTTTCCACAGTATCTCCTCTTGTTTCCTTGTTTCTTCTTGCTGACTCAGGGTACGACCTTCTTCCAAGGCCAGTTCTTTTGTTCTGCCCTGAAGAATGATTTGTTGTTGAATCTGCTTCATTCTTTCATTTAAACGGATTTGGTCTTGGTGTATATTGCCGAATTCCTTCTGATTCTACCTTTTAATTTCCACTTTTAGCTGCTTCAGGCGTAATTGGAAGGAGTGCATCTTATTGTGACCTCGAACAGGATATGCATTCCACCAATTTTTAACTTTCTCTATGAATCTTGGATCCCTTAGCCAAAACAGTTTGAACCTAAACGGCCGATTTTGGCAGCTTGCTTTCACCTCTATCTGTAGTCTAATCGGCCAGTGGTCTGAGCCCAGTGCTGGGAGGATCGCAGCTTCATAGTATATATCCCGACTCACTAAAGCTTCAGATGCTAAGAAGCGATCCAACCTGGACGCGATTTGGTGTCTTTCTCCTCTACGATTATTCCAGGTAAATTTGCCATTAACTGTTGGAATATCTACTAGATGGAGATCCTAAAGGAATTCTTTAAAAAGAGTCATTTCCGGTTCTTCTCTTCATATCCCTCCTTTTTTTTCCAGAAGATTTAGAATAATGTTGAAATCTCCGCCTATCAATCAATATTTTTCTGTATGCATTGTACTCAAGTTGCGAATGTTCTGTAGAAATGCTGCACGCTCTCCTGGTATAGGGGGTCCATATACCGCCGATATAAGAATCCTATCCTCTGCTCCAATCTGTCTGAATGTTGCTGTTAAAATATGGGGCAAGCCTATCCATCCATCTGCTATGATTTCTGCTCCATTCCAGAGGACAACTATTCCTCCTGACGTTCCCCTTGCATCAATTTCCATGAACTCATATTGCATTTTGAAGGATTTCAGTATTTAATCGAGCTTCTGCCCTATGACCTTTGTTTCTTGAAGCATCATTACTTGAGGTTTCTCCGTTTGTAATTTTTATTTCAGATATCTCTGCTTACCTTTGCTATTCAGTCCCCTTATGTTCCAGGAGAGCACTTTCATTAGGAATTTTTGGGTAGTTGTTGGAATACCGTTGTTAACGGTATTATCTTACCTGTATTAATAAGCATTTCTCCTACTAACTGTATTGATTCTTGCAGGGTTGGGCGTCCTCTCTTTTTGGCCGGTTTATTTGGAGGAAGTTTCTTTTTGCCTGCTGCTTCTTCTCGGTCTTTGGCTTCTTTTTGAGCTTGATTTGTCAGGTAAGTCTCAAAGGTTTCTTTATACAGGGTCTTATGGTCTTGCGGGATAAAGCGGTCGTCCATATTTCGCCATTCAACCAGAAGATTTTTCAGCAGCTTTTCCTCTGTGCTCAGATCTTCTTTGGGATGTTCAATCTCCATTGGGGTTTGTTCTTGTTGTATATTGTCTTCAGTTTCTTCTAATTCCGGCCTTGCTTTCCTCTTTGAGTTTAGATTTTTCTGTGTTATCTCTGCATTTCTTTCTACTGGGATTTCCACTACTATCTCTGCCCCCGACAGCTCCCCTTCCTCTTGCAGCACCTCATATCTATTGGCTGTTTTTGTGGATCCAGGAGGTTGTTGTTTTATATTTGATCCAGAACTTTGGTTCACTGATCTCTGTTGCCTTTTTTTTGCAGGGATTGTTACAAAACCTTCTTCATCCTGCCGTGGTGGTGTATCTGGGCCATTGTCCCTGAGTTTTTGGTTTTCTGGAACGTTTAAGGGGCACGAATTATACAAATGGCCATACTCATGGCAGCGTCGACATCTAAAGGGTATATGTTCATAGTCAATTAACTAAGACCATATTTTTCCTTCATATTCAAGGTCTATCTGCTCTGGTAAAGGTTCAGAGATGTTCATGTACACACAAATTCTTGCAAAGGAGGTGTAGCGCCCCCGGACAGTGGTATCTGCAATTTTGACAAATGTACCTAATGCATTTCCTATTCCTTCCAAAATTTCAGGGTCCCAAAAATCCATTGGAAGCCCAAAGAGCCGAAACCATACTGGAGCAGCCAGAAATTGCTCTTTTTCAGCATTATAACATTCCTCCCATTGTCTGAGAAAGAGCCCTGCATTGCTATAAAAATAGGGTCCTCCCTCGAAAATTCATTCTTTATCTTGTAAATTTGAAAAAATAACTGTAAAAAAACCCTTAGCTCCTAGTTTCAGATCAATGTGACCTTTAGGTTGCCATTTTGATTGAATCCATTTCAATAAATCCTTTTCAGAAGGCCATATACCTATAAACTTACAGATTAATGCATGGTTCTTCATATATCCTCGATATTCATCCAGCTTTGTTGTTGGTATGGCAAATTTTGGCTTCTTCACTACCCGTGGCAGGCATTGACCTTTCATCTTGGCTTGCCATTCTGCACCCAAAACAGGAGCGGCCCTTTGTTGTGATGATGCCGGATGGGATGTGGCCTTCATGGCTTCGATCAGCAACAGTTCATGTACTCTTAGGGAGGGCTTCCTCCTCCCCGAGGTCGCAGCCTATGGAGCGGCTACCACTACCGCTTGTTTCAGAAACGAATGCTATTCTCCAGAGCCGTTATCTTGAACCCCGTTCGCCTCATTCAAACCCTCGATCGCCTCAAATCTCTCGATCGCCTCAAGACTCGATTATTTTTTTGAAGATATTTTTTTATCATAAAAAGAAATGACCAATTTTCTCCTTTACATCTACATAGAAGTTAGAGAGGAAATCATAAGGTCATTTGTAGAGCATTAGATAAATAAATATTTATATGATAAATCAACCCCGAGGAGAAAGGACTTGGATGACTTCCTCATAGCAATAACTGGATCCAATTTGTAAAACTTCTACTTGAAATAGAATTTTATTCATTTCCTTTAATTTATTTTAATTGATTTAATGTTAGTTTTAAGTACTTTAGTTTCTTTTAAATCAATCAAAACGATATGAAAGGGTTTTTTCTTCATTTTGTAGGTGAGGTTGAAGGTTTTAATATTTGTAGAGTAACGAAGATGTTCTCGATTTTATCATGCATATAATACTTTGAGTTAGAATTCCACTTCTTTCTTGTTAACTCAAGAGTTGGAAGATCCATTAAAGAAATTAACATATAGATATCATATTTTAATATTCAAATATGTTCACCCACTTAAAGGTACTATTCTTGGCCTATTTTGGCATCATCTTTATATGTGTTATTAGGTCTCCAAAATGTCATTTTTGTCACACATTTTTTTTTTTTAATTTTAATCATATTCTACTATCTTATAATGTTACATTAAGAAATTTTTTTATGATTATATATGGGTTGAGACGTATTATTTTTCAAAGCATATATTTTATTATTTTGAGTGAATTTGTGATTAAATATTAGAAAAATAATATGTTTTTAATTATATATAAAAGTTAGATGACTTTTGTGATGTTTTTTGGCATATTACACTACAAGGAAAAGACCTTCTAGTGGATGTTTTTGAGGAACCACAAAGAAAAATACCCCATACATCCGTTTATAGCGGAGGTTACTAGAGGTGGTTGGCGGGCGGAGGGTTTTGCGGATGTTTTCCTATCGTTCTCTTATCGTTAAAACTCGCCCCGGTGCTCTAAAAAAAGAACGCATTGGTGAAAACAAAATCATTGGCACACCGGACACTGTGCACTCCGTACACACCTACCCGATGCATCAAAATATAATAGAGTACCAGTGCCTCACAACTCATCTGCATCGGTGCATTATAAAACACAACGCCAACACCGAAACCACCCAGTGTGGTAGATAGAAACCACACTAGTGCATCATAAAAAAATGCGCCAAAACATAAACCAACCAGTGCATTTGTAGCAAACAGTACTAGTGCGTTTATAAACAACGCGCATCGGTAAAGGGTTAAATTAAAAAAATATTTATGGCAAAAAACTCAGATTTTTCAGTTTTCTAGTGCTCCTGAGCTATCAATTACCGGTGCACACCGAACATTAACACACTGGACAGCGTGCGCGAAGTACACACACTGCTGGGGTGTCCAATTATTGTAACGCACTGGGGCATCAATACTCTTTTGCGCCGGTGGATCATAAAACATCGCGCCAAAATAGAAATGAGCTGGTGTGTTCTTGTCTAATAGCACCGGTGCGCCAGAAACTGCACGCACTGGAATAGTATTATATATATATATATAAAATTAAGGCCAAAAAGCTGGTGCTTTGCGACTATTACGCACCGGTGCTTTATCATTACGTCGTCTCGGTGCATCATCAAATTTTTGTGCCGAAACTGAAACATCCTAGTGCAGTTTTATTTAACAGCACCAGTGCACTTATAAAACCTTGCGCACCAAAACAAGGTTAATTAAAAAAAATATTGCGACCAAAAAACTTCATTATTCACTTTCTTCAGTGCTCCAGAGCTCTCAAGCCCTGGTGATATTTCCTTATTTCTGAGCCACTCTGACATCGGTGCTCTTATTGCACCCATTGCACGCACTGCTACTCTGCATTGGCCACCAATCTCCAGCTTGCATTTTGAAAAATAGTGGGAAAATTTTATTTTCCAAATTTTACAGCCAATATGCCTCCTTGACGGCGAAATGTACATGTATTTTTCTAGTTTTTCTATAATTAAGCCTTTTAGCAGATTAGAAATTGAAATAAACTTAAAAATAACCATTAGAAAAGAAAAAAAATTGTCGCGCGGTGCACTCGAGCTATTTGGCTCGCACTGGATAGTGGTGCTACCCGTAAAATTTATAGGCAGCACCACTACCGGTGCTAATGGTAATTGCAACGTTTCTAGGGCAGTGCTAGAAGGCACCCCGAATAATTTTAAAATAAAAATAAAAAAGAAAAAATGCGGTGCGCACATTTATCTAGGCGCATTGTTGACCCTGGCAATCACAGTGCAGTGCGTTGACTGCATTTTCTGCCCCGATTTATGTCACTGCACCGCATTTTGCATTCTGAGAGGGTCAACGGTGCGATCGGGTAAAAGACTGCACCGTCAACTATGTCATTGTCATGAAGTCAGTGCGCTGACACGACTATACATGTCGGGGCATATATTTCAGTCAGCGCACCGCTATTCTAAATTATATACAGTCCACGGTGCTTGAAAAATAGACATCGAAACCAAATCCGGTGCGGTCTGTTTCATTAGGGGCCCCGGGGATGGTGCGCTAAAATATTAGGATGCACCGACACTAGTGCGTGACTATTTTTATGGAGCGCTGACTTGTATGTTTGTTTTTTTTTCAAAAAAAATTATATGTGTATATTTATAAATACATTTATGTTTTAATAAGAAAAAATTATTTAATATGGCAATGATTAAGAGAGAACAGGAGCAACAACAACAACAACAAGAAGAAGAAAAATATGACATGATTCACCAATGGCAGGCAAGAGGGAGAGATATGGATGCCCTCGCCCTATTACTGCAGAGTCCCAGGAGATCCTTAAGCAGGTAGGCCTCCTCAAGTTCTATGAGGAGGCTATTTCTAGCCTAAAGGCCCATATTGTGCTTTTGAGACATCTTATCGGCAGGTGGAATGCCAACTGACAGGCTTTTTAGGTTGGTCCTGACCAGTGGTACACACCCACTGAGGAGGACATTTATTTTATTACAGGACTATCGAGGAGAGGGTGGATTTTTGCACATTCCTAGATGTGCCACCTGGTTGTGTAGCAGAGAGTCAGTTAGTTTACTCCTAGAGATACATTGGAGCACATGTATTGTCTCCTTCAGAGTTTCAGGTACCTGGAGGTTAGTTACGTATAGGTGCTTTTGGTAGACAGGATGTGCAGTGCCTCTCTATTATCGCTTCGACCATTTCGCACAACACCAGTGATGGACAATGCATTAGTTGCTTGCTTTTATATTATGTTGATTATTTAGTACAACAACCATGAATTTTCAGGTGGTTTGCCATTTTTTTGCGACAGTTTTATACGGCCTTAGATAGATGTCATGCTCATGCACAAGGGAGGGCCAACTTCCCTTTTTCTTCAGAGCTGTTTTGTTTATTTTTTGAGAGGTTTCCAAAGATGAGACCTAGTTTTGTTCGACAGACTCGTAGGCCAATGTTTGAGGTCCAGATGCGCATGTGGGGGCAGATGATGCCCAAGAGGGGAGACACTATGTTTCCAGTGAGGATATCACATGATTCGCTGGACTTAATAGCTAGTGTTGACGGGCTGCATCCCTTCATTATGGTCCCATGTCCTTATGCTGGACTAGATTGGCGAGGGTGTCCCAACATCCTCTTCACTCCTGATGAGCCACCAGATGATAGAGGTAATATTACTATTTTATTTATTTTTATTCTAACATGCACTTTAACTTGTTTTTCTTAAATTGTGTAATGAAATTGTCTAATTATTGTTGTGTACTTGTA